>WSYH01009510.1:0-25800 GCA_036426205.1 Ascaphus truei | reverse complement strand
CATCATAGCTGTACAGTGGTCCTTGCCAATGGGGGGATTCCCAGGGCGGCAGCAAATGGGTAATACTCCATTATAAAAGTCCCAGGGGTGTGGTTAATAGAGTAATGATGGGACATGCTCACTGAAATATGGTAAACCAGGGGTGGCCAACTCCAGTCCTCAAGGGCCACCAACAGGTCGGTGTTCAAGGATATCACTGCTTTAGCACAGGTGGCTCAACCTGTGCTGAAGCTGGGATATCCTTCAAACCTGCCCTAACGGTGACCCCTGAGGACTGCAGTTGGCCACTCCTGCCATAACAAGGCAATATTAGAGCAAAACCGGGGCATTTTTACCCTGCACCTATATATGAAAACTTTTTGCCCGTGCTTGCTCCATGGGGAGTGTCTGTAGGAGGAGTTACATGGTGCACAGATTACAATGAGATGCATCACAGTTGGTGTCGCTCTGCCCCATTATTTTTGCCTTATTTGCTCCCCCTGCCCAAAATCTTCCACCAGAAGTGACGTAAGTCTAACATACTGCATCAGATGTAGGAAACGGTTCTCACATATGCCGCATCTCTGCTCCAAAAACAGAGCAGCGTGTCTAAATACACTTTTCTCTACGTTGATAAATTGGCTGGGAGTCATCAAAGCTCGATCCACGCTATCACATCCAATCGGCGATACCTGTGTAACGTTTTTTCTGAACCGGCCTGACCCACCCAATCTCACATTGGCCCCTGTGAAGGCCTGGTAAGTGTGGGCATGTCAAGCAAAGTATAAGTTATATATGGAAGGGTTGGCCCTAACACCATGGTGGAGTGCCCGTGGTTTATGGATGCGGAGTTGGTCACATGCTCTGACTCACATGGTTCGTGAGTCAGCAGAAGGGTTGTCAGCTCCAGAGTATACATAAGGCACAAGCATGAGCCTAAAGTTAGTAGTTCTGCCAGATCTACGTTCAAGTTCAGCCAGAGGTCTCTGCAGGAGCTCTGCAGGAGTTTGTCAGGATCTGGATCCAAAGTTCAAGGTACTGCCTAGAGGACTGGGGGGGTATTGTAGTGACCACAGAGAGATGTGTTCCCGGGACCTGGCAAACAGGGCAGGGATCATTTCATGTGCTTCTTGTTTTGGTTGCGGGGGGATATGTGGAATCACTTGTTTAATCTAAAGGACAAAAGAGAGACAAAATTTAAAGGGAGGCACTAGGGCACTGACTACAGACATGAGTGGCCTAAGACTCAATGCAAGGGGACGCTTAGCCCACATCACCAATAAAGCTGTTCTCATTCAAAAACCCTCTAGGTTACAGTGTGGAGTGTGGTGTGTTGGAATGTACAGAGAGGAGCACAAATGGAGGAAGTTCCGCAAAAGGATATGCCCCATATGCGTGACGAAAGGGACTGATGAGGTGGAGGTGCCTTTACTGGAACTAGGTGAGACTAAGCACACTACATAGGCTGACCCACCTGTCTGGACGGGCCTCCCCACACCACCCATCCTGCGGGGAGGACTCCGGAGTCATTGTTTGCCAAACAGGTTTGCAACCCACCAGACTACTCCCACACTCTGGAAAATGGGGACTTTTTTAAAAAACAACCCGGTTAGACCATCCTGGGGCCCCATTGTGAGATTGGGCGGTGGGGTCAGGCCGGTTCTAGAAACCCCCAGAAACAAAGAACGTACCACAGGTTATCGCCCCCGATGGAAGTGTCGTGTGAGTAATATGTTTTTTTTTTTTGGAAATGCGAACGACATTTCACACAAACAAACACCCTGGTGTGCATCAGGCAAAAAATACAAAAATAAAAAGTTACCATTTTTGAAAACCATGTGTCAACAGAGAAAACTCCATAGTTCTTCAGTTACTGATTGCTGTGAAAATAGGAATACCAGGATTGTCCAGAGATGGGCAAACTGAGTGTGTGAAACCAGAACCATACTTCCAAAACCCCAAACCCCCACTTAGTTTAAAAGAAAAACCTGATCAGTGCCCAGCTCTGAGGTATTTCGATCATATACTTTTTTTTTTATTCTTTATGTTTTGTCGTATATGTTAGTTCCCAAACGATTTGATATACTTGCCTTTTTTAAGAATTTGTCATGCTTTATTATCTATTTTTTGGATTTTACTGCTTTGTTTTCAAAGGTTTTTTTTTTCCCTCCATAATTTGGTAGAATTTGCAAAACCAAAACAATCAAGGTTTGGGAAAACCAACCAAAAACATGAATTTTTTTTTATTTAAAAGAATAAATAAATTGTGGAAAGAAAAGACACAAAATGCAAGTGAACGTGCCTGCCATTAATTATTCGGTGACTGTTGATACGGAGACGGACATAATGGTAAATGTTATGCTTAGCTGATTTTGCGGACAGGGATTTGATCTGCAAAAGCATGAGCATAGTTAACCACATCCTCCAGATGAGCATATTTACACTACTGCTGGGGCGGCGAATGTGGGCATTTGTTTTGTTTTATAAGTGGTCGAACTTCTCCAGCAAGAAGGGTTTTACCACATTAGGCTTTATTGTTTTATTAGATCACGTTCAGTTTTTTCCTCTTGAAAATGTCACTGATCCCGAAGAAGGATGAATAGACCAACGATGCGCTATGTGACATAAGAGTGGTAAACATCGCGCTTTCATCATAATAATGAGGATTTTATAGGGTGTGGAGATTAATTGGGAGTTAAAATATTCTTTATTTTCTTAGAGGATTTTGTTGTTATTTTATTTATTTCTTTTTTTTTATTTTTTTTTACAATCTGGGGGTCTTTGATATCTCAGAATTGACAAACTTGATCCGAATTTGAGATTTGGCATGTCTTGCTGGAGGTTTTTGGACATGTGTACTGTCAGCAGGAGAGATGACTGTAGCCATTTTACATGTCCGCTACATTCTCCCCCTGGTGAATCCCATCGACCTCGCTGGGACCTAAATTTGTATACCCCTTTTCCAGGAAGCACTGAAATACAACACATAATTGGTTTACTTTTCATACAAATCTTCATGGTGTATAACAAAATGAATACAGTACATTCCGCCAAGCCTGCCCGACCAGCAGCCACGAACCCGCGTAATGTACTGCTGCGGCCGAGTTTATTCGAGCATTTGCCCGTTCTCGGCCGCAGCAGTTACCTGGCGCGCGCCGGAGGGTGCCGGGCGCGCGCCGAAGCAGCGGAGGAGAGGCCCGCCGATCGCGGCTTCCCCCTCTCCTCTCCGGGTCCGCCGGGTCCCCCGGAACCCCCTGCCGCCATCCCCCACATCGCGGGACACCAGGGCTCCCTCGGGGAGCCCTGGACGTGCGTGCAGGGGGCGCAGGCACCCGATGACGCGTGACCGCGCATCGGAGACGCGCGGCACGCCGAGGGGCTGCCACTTGCAAGCCGGGAAATCTCCCGGCTTGCGGTACTGGCCACACTGCAATAAAGTGTGTCGCCAGTGTATCAGTACCTCCTAAAAATAGTGATTCGGGTCAGGCTTCTTGACCTCTCTCCCGCCCATATCTATGACCGTGACGTGATAATGCCTAGGCAGTCCCCTCTCAGGCCTATATGTCACCCTGTGCTTATAGATATTTCGGCCAATGCCCCATACCCGCACTAAGTGCTCTATGCGCTCCTCAGCCTTCTTTCCTATCACGGAACTCCCTCTCCCCACTAGGTGCATTTCTATGGCCTCCCTAAGCCACCTATCCCGTTGTCCTCTATCTCATCCATGAGAGGCTCAGGGACATACGGGTACTCCAACCCGTGGGAAGATTTATACCGAGCCATTATGGTTCTCTCGGCCCTACTAATTCTAGTCAGGTCAGCCTTACCTGCCCTCCCAGGCAACACCCATGATAGGGGCTCATCAGGATCCACGGGGTCGGATAGTATGCTAGGAACCATAGGCTCTATTTCCCTATTCTCAATCTGCAGCCATCGCTCCTGCAGCTCTCTGTCCCTCTGTTCTGGGGTAAACTCTCCCACAGCCCACCAGTAGTCCACTACATCCTCTCGCCGGATGAGGAACCGAGTGCGGTCCATCCAGGCGGAGTACCCTTCAAATAATGGGGCCCACCAACGGCTCTCCTTAAATCTACATGACCTCCCTGACTCCCTATCATCGTCTATGGAAAATATCCCCGATGACCGTGCGGATCGTGGCAGGAACCATCTGGACGACCCCGGGACCTTTATCGCTGGCTCGGTTGCTGTCGTAACCACTCTCAATTCTCCCCCTCCCCGAGAGTCACCCTCCGTAGCGCCACTGCGCTGTCTTTCCCCAGTCCGTCTCCCTTCTCCCCCTGATGATATGTCCACAGACTCCAGACTAGGCGGGGAACCCAGGGACCGTGTGATTGGGGCAGGGGTTTTAGCTAGAGCGGCGTATTGGGCGGATGGGCAAGGAATGGGACCCCACGGGGTTACGACCCGTTCCTGGCTGTCCGTAGACTGGTCCAATGAGGACACCTCACCCTCCTCAGTCCTTGGATTGCCCCTCCAACTCCTGGGCCTTGTAGGTGATCGGGGACCTTCCCCCGATCGGGAAGATTTATACCGAGCCATTATGGTTCTCTCGGCCCTACTAATTCTAGTCAGGTCAGCCTTACCTGCCCTCCCAGGCAACACCCATGATAGGGGCTCATCAGGATCCACGGGGTCGGATAGTATGCTAGGAACCATAGGCTCTATTTCCCTATTCTCAATCTGCAGCCATCGCTCCTGCAGCTCTCTGTCCCTCTGTTCTGGGGTAAACTCTCCCACAGCCCACCAGTAGTCCACTACATCCTCTCGCCGGATGAGGAACCGAGTGCGGTCCATCCAGGCGGAGTACCCTTCAAATAATGGGGCCCACCAACGGCTCTCCTTAAATCTACATGACCTCCCTGACTCCCTATCATCGTCTATGGAAAATATCCCCGATGACCGTGCGGATCGTGGCAGGAACCATCTGGACGACCCCGGGACCTTTATCGCTGGCTCGGTTGCTGTCGTAACCACTCTCAATTCTCCCCCTCCCCGAGAGTCACCCTCCGTAGCGCCACTGCGCTGTCTTTCCCCAGTCCGTCTCCCTTCTCCCCCTGATGATATGTCCACAGACTCCAGACTAGGCGGGGAACCCAGGGACCGTGTGATTGGGGCAGGGGTTTTAGCTAGAGCGGCGTATTGGGCGGATGGGCAAGGAATGGGACCCCACGGGGTTACGACCCGTTCCTGGCTGTCCGTAGACTGGTCCAATGAGGACACCTCACCCTCCTCAGTCCTTGGATTGCCCCTCCAACTCCTGGGCCTTGTAGGTGATCGGGGACCTTCCCCCGATCGCCGAAGCATCGCTGCACTCTTCCTTGGGGTTCCGCTGTTGCCACCGGTAGTGATGTCCTCCCCGGAACCGGAAACACCGTCATCGCGGGTTGGACCCACATTCGGGATCTCTTCCTCAATGACGACATCCGGAAGCTCCGCCGTCGTCCTCACCGGAAGTGATGCCGTCTCTCCACGTGCGCCTGCGGCCTGGCATGGCCTCTCCGCTCCTACACCGTCTGCTGGGGCAAGGTAAGTGAAGGGACTCCTCTTACCCGTCCGCAGGGGTGCCGGCGTCTCTCGTCCGTCACCGCCACGTTCTGATGCGGAGGGACTCCGTCTCTCGGCTCGCCGATCTGCGGGAGACGTCCTGTCTTTCTGACAGCTGCTAGTACCACGGGGTGTCGTCCTCCCCGGTTACATTCTGGGCCTCGCTGCTACCTCCGCAAGTTCCCGGAGATCCTCGTCCGAGTATTCTCCCTTCTCGGTGCGGTCTGGAGGTGACCCGACTGCTGCGGTTGCGGCCGACCCAGCCGACTTGACCGGCTCCAGTCCCCTTTCTCCGGGACTCGCACGTCCTATCCACAGTGCGCCAGGGGACTCGGCAGTTCGCTTAGCCTGGTCCCCCGGGGGGTCAGCCGATTGTATCGGAATAAACGTTGGCATAGGCCATAAGTACAGTGTCCCGCAACGTGCCGCCGTGTTGACCGTGCCTCCGGGCAGCCCGCATTGTAGGCAGAGCCCGACCACCGTCTCGGTGTTAGCCACCCTTACTACCAGTAGCCCGCCGGGTACTGAGTAGGGCTGAGTAGAGACCATAGTTCCCACAGCGGAGGGGCAGGCCATTCTTTTGGTAGGGACCACTTTCAGTGTGGGTCTCTCCAGGTCAGTGGTTCCTCGCAACTGACCGGTAGAAGCTTCTGGGCCAGCCACTTCCTGCCTCGGCTCCTCCTTTCGCTGACATAGCTGGAACCCGCCCCCAGGGGTTGCAATTATGGGCGGGTCCCACAAGGGAATATCATGCCCCTTAATTAAGGCCGCGCCTCTCTCAGTCCTGGTGGGCGCGGTCTGTATTTTCGCGCCAGTTTCCTCCTCAGAGCTGGATTCTTTTCCCGCGGCTAGTTCCCGCCTTCTCCTTGCAGCAGCTTTGCGTGCAAAATATCCCTCTTTCTTGCAAATTGTTTCCGCGGCCGGAACTACTTTTTGTAGTTGCGCCGTCAGGATATCAGTCCGTGGGCCCAGTGGGTGCATTCCCACAGGCCATAGTTGAAAGTCACTCCCCCTGGTGGAAATCAGTGGAAGGTCCCATAGACTAAGCGGTTGACTCAGCACAGGGGCTGAGTGAGTCACTGTCCATGCCGGCGCAGCCATAGCTTTCGCGCCATGCCCCCCATCAGGGCAGGGCTCTGCTGTTCGCGCCATTCCCGGCCAGCTTTTTGCAAGTCCTGCACCAGCCATTTCCTCTGCGACTGGCCCATGCGGTTTCCCTAGCAAGCGGGAACCGCCATTTTGGTTGGCTTTTAAGCCCAAAAAGTCAGTTTGTTTGCTCTCCTCGCGGGGTTCTCCCCCAATTATTACAATTTCCTCACACTCTTCAAGGGTGGCCCCTCGGTGTCCCAGACAGGATAAAAACGGGGCAGCCACGGCCTTCGCTCCGCTCCAGAGCAGACTGGTTAACGATAGCTCGGCGACAGTTTGCTCTTCAGTGGGGTGCACGCCACGGGTGCCCTCCCCATCAGCCTCTGGTCGCCATTTTGTGTTCTCCGCACCACGCGGATCCTCCATTCTCTCGTAACAGTTATCGTACATGGGGCTCCGCTCTGCAGGGCAGCCTCCACATCAGTACAATAAAGAGTTGCTCAGATGCACCACCACATGTGTACCTGAACTAGGCTGGACTCATGTTGCACTACCTCAGGCTAGGCTCACTCTCTCAGTGTCTGCTGTGACTCCTTCCTCCCAGTCTGTGCTCCCTACGGTAAGTGTCTGGAATGGGCTAGGTACTTTGGCCTCTCTTGGTCAGCCTAGCGCAGACCCTCTCCAGGATTCCTGACCAAGTTACAGGCTATCCCTTCTGGCGTCCTACCAACTAGCACTGCCTCAAGGTGACTCGGTCAGCTATAGCCCGGCTCCAGACCCCTCACTCCTTTCAGGCCCCTAGGTCGTCCCTGCGAACTGACAATATCCCGTCAGCCCCCTGACCACCCCTAGGTCCGTCCCTACGCAGCACAGAGTGGCAGCAGACTCTATCCCTGTTTGCCAGTGTGCCTAGCTAGAGCCTGTCCTGATGACAGATCTGATCTCAGCAGTGCCTCCAAATGTAACGGTTTTTCTGAACCGGCCTGACCCACCCAATCTCACATTGGCCCCTGTGACTGTCAGCAGGAGAGATGACTGTAGCCATTTTACATGTCCGCTACACCTGCCATTAAGTTTAATGGCGGGTACTGCTGATTCGGCTGAAATAATGTGGACGGTGCTTTGTCGACTCCCAGCCATAGACCCCGAAGGTATTAGCGGAGCTTATACAGTACATTACTCATCAAGGAAATGTCTTTCAAGAGTGACATACTGAGGATGTCTACACGTATGTCCTCCAAGATAGCAAACTTTACTATTAACCCACATGCAAGTTTCTAGTTTGGAACGCTTTCACACACCCAACACCCTTGTCTCAGTCAAAATACAAACATAAATACCATTTGAAACCATGTCACAGAGAAACTCCATCTTCTTCTAGCTCTACTTGATTGCTGTGAAACTAGGAAGACCAGGATTGTCCGTAGAGATGGGCAAAACTGAGTGTGTGAAACCAGAACCATACGTTCCAAAACCCAAACCCCCACGTTAGTTTAAACGAAAACACCTGATCAAGTGCCCATCTCTGGGTATTTCTCATCATATACTTTTTTTTTAATTCTTTTTATGTTTTGTAGTTATATTTTAGTTTCCCAAACGATTTTATACTTGTTTTAAGAATTTGTCATGCTTTAATATGCTATTTTTGGATTTTACTGCTTTTGTTTTCAAAGGTTTTTTTCCCTCCATAATTTGGTAAGAATGCAAAACCAAAACCATCAAGGTTTGGGAAAACCAAACCAAAAACATGAATTTTTTTTTATTTAAAAAAAAATAATAATTTAGAACAAAAAACAAAATGCAAGTGAACGTGCCTGCCCTTAATTATTTGGTGACTGTATATCGGAGACTGCGACATAATTGTAAATGTTATGCTTAGCTGATTTTGAGGACAGGGATTTGTATCTGCACACAGACGCATATTTAACCACATCCTACATATGACATATTTAACTACTTGCTGGTGGGCAGTGGCACTACAGTGGTTACATCTCCAGCAATGAATGGGTAAAACATTTAGCTTTATGTTTTATTTAGCTCACCGTTCAGTTTTTTCCTATTAAAATCACCTCCGAAGAGGGATGCATAACAAACATACGCTACTGTAATAAAGAGTTGTAAACACTTTTCATAATAAGAGGAATATGCATTACTGGTTAAAATATTTCATTTTCTAGAATTACTTATTTAAATTCGGCTTTATCTCAGAAATACATAACTTGAAATTTGATTTTGCATTGCTCTTTTGGAAATTGGAATGTCCATAAGTCATAAATTAGAGCATATACCAAGAGGGATCGCAGACTTTTAATGTCCCAGAATACATATAGTATGTATAAAATAGGTTTAGTAATCCACAGTGACAAACAATGCAATGTGAATATCTATATCATTAACTTACTGTACTACTTGCAATCATTCAGGGTCACAATGATTTTAAAGCTGGCTGCAATCATGCTTTTCCTGCAAGATGAGTCATTTGTGATCAATACCTCATATTTTGATTGTATTCATAAATAAATAAAAAAAAAACCCTTTTCATTATGGAGCAGCTTTTTATTCTGTGAAAGCAAAGTACAGTGTGTGTGGCAACTGGCAATCGCGCAAGCGCAAGAGCAGCTGGCAACTGATGATCCCGCAAGTGCAAGAGCAACCGGCAAGTGACGATCGCGCAAGCGTAAGAGCAGCCATCAAGTGACGATCGCGCAAGTGCAAAAGCAACCGGCAAGTGACGATCGCGCAAGAGCAGCCGGCAAGTGACGATCGCGCAAGCGCAAAAGCAACCGGCAAGTGACGATCGCGCAAGAGCAGCCGGCAAGTGACGATTGCACATTCACGGTCGGAGCTCACCAGGGGGGCCAAAAAACCGGGACAGCACCCGAAAAAATCTGGACAGAGCCCTAAAAACCAGAACATATGGTCACCCTACTTATGAGATCATTGGATATCTATCACTGGAGCTTTTTTGTTCGCCTTCCCTGGATCAATATACTATAAATACAAATGTAGATTCAAGTATCTGCTTAGATTGGGCATAGGTTGAACTTGATGGACATATGTCTCTTTTCTACCTCATCTTCTATGTAACAGAGCTTTCCAAACCTCACATTCTTTTTTTATTTTTAACGTGTATTAGTCGGTTTCAAAATCAAACAGAAGAGACAAATTACATACCCGTATAGTGCAAGTAAAGGGAGCTCACAGTGGATGTGTAAGTCCTATGAGTACAATACAATTGTAGAGAATAAATTGTGAAAACCCTTGTGAAAAACCTGACCAATGAAAAGGTAAAGAGACCACAAACGCAGAAACCTGGACAACAGCTGTGTGCATATAAGAGTAGCATTATAGTATTATAGATAAAAGGCTGCCTACTATATAAATATACAGTTAACATATATTCTGACCAGAGTGAGTCAAATTGAAACAAGAACTAAAAGTTGACTTTCGAATAGTGTAAGAACGAAATAAAACATGTATTAAGGAATATGAGATGCCTGTACTGATAAGACTCTGACGACTAGTGTGCGGCTATCCAACTGCTTCCATAATTCTTACATTATTATCAAAAGAGGTATAATGATGATTAGTGTTATTCCGAGAGTTTTCAAAACATAATACACAAATCTCAATGGGATTTTTTTTTTTTTTAGAAAAAGTGTTGCAATATACTGTATTAAGTCAGAAAAACGCAGTAATTCAGTATTAAAACATTTCTGTAGTTAGGTGGTTACATATTCACAGTTAGCTTCTAAAAAAAAGCTATTTAAACAACGCGCAGTAGACTTGTCCATCAACAGCGATCATACCTCGTATATTTGTAAATAGGATATTAATTCCTGGAAGAGACCATAATAACGATTAAACTATATATTATTTGTTTGTAAGATTTGTATGTATCGAATTAGCAATTTATAAAAGCTAAAACCAGGAAAACCATAAAACCAAAACTCTTAAAGATACAGGTAATCGTCTTGTTCTTGTGAGGTTCTGTAAGATACAGAGACAGAATTTCTAGAATTAATTTAGTCATGTTTGAAATGGACTTCTGTCCATAGAAGTCTTCTATGTTCGGTAGTTTCATTATAAAAATAAAATAATAATAACTTTATTGATTTAGTAAGCCTTGTTCAAATCCGAGTGTCAGCTAATTGTGACCTTGGGCAAGTCATTTTATCTCCCTGTCCCTGAAAAATACATTGATTGTAAGTTCAACAGGGCACGGACTGTGACTGTAAAAAGCCAATGTACAGTGTCGTATACACTGTCGGTGCTATTCAAGAAAAAACATTATTATTATTAACTTTCTTTCATATAGAGCTTTTCTCCCAATGGGACTCAAAGCTTCACAATTACAGTATTGTGGGCGGTAAGCAGCATTTATTATGTATTTATTTCTCATTTGTCCTAACACGCTACTCGCCAAGAACTCAGTACAAGAGCGCATGTAGGAACTTAGGGAGGGACATCCATCCCAGACCTACAGCCGGGACCTGCCGAAAGAAAACATATAGGGTAACGACAAGAAAGACCAACAAAGGGCTTGAAACACGAATGGGAGCAGGAAAGCTGGCTGCCAGGGTATTAGGGTTTGTTTGCCAGGCTTTGTTTAAAAAGGAAGTGTTTTAATTCCTTTCTGAATGGAAGTAAAGCTTTCTGGTTTTGTAAAGCCCCAGGGAGCTTATTGTAGAGCAAGCATGTCAAACTCGCGGCCCGAGGGCCGCATGCAGCCCACAATGAATATCTTTGCAACCCGCGGCCCAGCCAATATAACCGTGCGGCGGGCATGTGCGTCGGCGAGTGCGTGGCGGCGGTAGCAAGCGTGTGGCTGGGAGTAGCGAGCGCGGTGGCAAGCATGGCTGAAGGAAGAGCTGGCCTGCTGGGGCTGGACGGTGGCTGGGCGCAGTCATCCTGCACTCGTGCCGTGTATGGGATGTGGAGAGGACAGCGGAGGCGGAGCCAACACTCCGGCGGAGAAAGCTTCAGAGACGTCTGTGGGACTGCCTCCTGCCTGGGAGTAAGGTAAGGACAATATTTTTTTTTTGGGGGGGGGGGATGGTCAAGGGGGGGGGGGAATATGATGATGGGGCATGGGAGCCAGCCTGGGCAGATGAAATGATGGGGGGCAGGGGGTGGGGGGATAAGATCCTGATGGGGCATGGGGGCCAGCCTCGGGTCACCCACCCAGCCTCTCTGTGTCACCCCCTCCCCTAGTCACCCCCTCCCCCATTCCCCCCCTCCCCCAGTCACCCCCCTGTCTCTCACCCTCACTCTCTGTCACCCCCTGTCTCTCACCCTCACTCTCTGTCACCCCCTGTCTCTCACCCTCTGTCTCTGTCAACCCCTGTCACCCTCTGTCTCTGTCACCCCCTGTCTCTGTCACCCCCTGTCTCTGTCACCGCCTGTCTCTCACCCATACTCTCTCACCAACACTCCCTCACCCACACTCTCTGTCTCACACTCTCTGTCTCACACTCTCTGTCTCACACTCTCTCACCCACACTCTCTTTCACCCACACTCTCTCTCTCTCTCTCTCACTCCACTCCACTCCACTCCACTCCACTCCACTCCACTCCAAAATATAGCATTGCGGGAATGAGGTACTTGGATTTTTGTTTTTTTGCGGCCCACATAAGCTTAAACCTTGTTTATTTGGCCCGTGTTAGCCTTTCAGTTTGACATGCTTGTTTTAGAGTCTTAGGCCGGTTCTTGAAAAAGCTCTCCCTCCAGCCTCATTTACCTTAAACTAAGGCTCAAACAGTTGAGGGGCGATGGCAGATCTAAGGGCCCAATTGGGGGGTGTTATTGATCAGGCTGTTCTGGAGGTAAGGGGCGGGTAAGACCATGGATAGCATTAAAGGTCTTGCACACCTTAAATGCTATAATGTTAGCAATATACTTGCGTTTAAAGTACTGGTGCTCCGTGGTTCAAGAAAAAACCTGTGTGGTGTATTCTCAGGATACATGTAAGTAAGTAGGGGATCCAGGGCACTTCAGATTTGCAAAAAATAATTTATTCTCTTAGTGGCACACACCAGATTTTGCAAATCCGAAGTGCCCTGGATCCTCTACTTACTTACTTGCCTGCTATAAGACAGGCAGAGGCATTTTGCACCAAGTGCAGGGCTTTGATATTATATTTTTGGCGACCCATCAGTAGAAAATTTGCTAAATCCATTCTCCAGAGGACCAAGGCCTGTGCTGCTATCTGTAGATTGTTTTTTTGAGAAAAACAACTTCATTTGTCTCAGCGGATGGATTTGGAAGTAGCAGTTTTTCACAATAGATGCAATATGAGGCTAATCAATTACGGTTTTGTCAATAATAGCTCCAAGGCTTCTCACCTTCTCTTTCCTTGGGATGGTGGAGTTGATGATTTTTCGATCTGTAGCCATGTATTCTTTTTGGCTACTAATCTGCCCTGCCTAACACATAAACCCTGGTACCAGTGCAGGCAGTGTTAGGATTAATCCGGGTTTTCCTCTGTAGTAAGCAGCTCCCTTGAGTGACAAGGGAGAGGTGGGCCTAGGTTCTGTGTTCTGCCCAATCAGGGGATCCGACCTAGGACCCTCCCCTAGGGTACTTAAGGGGCTGAACAACCAAATGTAGAGAGTTCTCTCCCCTGAGAGAGAGAGTTCCAGTGAGTTTGGAGTCAGGGCTCTGACCACCTTCCATCCCCTCCCACCAGGGGATGAGGGAAGAGCAGAAGATAGATTCTTGGAGCCTCAAGCCTCCTGGGTTGATTCCAGGGACCATCCGGAGGAGGGACTAGAAGAGTACCTGTTATGCTGTATTCTGAGTGAAAGAATAAAGCCACTCCTGTTATTTTATATTCCGGTCTGAGACTGCAATTAATCAGGGGGAGTATCAGAAGATGGTTCTCCTGTAGGAATTGCATCCAGTCCTACTGGATCCTGTTGGAGATAGAGGCGCTGCACTATTGAGAAAGAACCAGCCATCATCCCAAAAGCCTGTCCTGTCTTCCCCACTAACACCGGCGGAACCTCAGCGATTCTGTGAGCCAGCAGGTAACCAGCACTACACACCGTATAATAGAGCAATCTCCCAGAGGGTGGGGGAAAACCTGTTACAGATCATTAAAGGCATTCTTCACAGCATCTGTTTGGGCAGGCGAGAGGCATTTTCACCATCAAAGACTGGAACACAGAACTTGAGGAATCCCCAAAGACCCCTGTACAACGTCTGTGTAGTGTACTGAAAATGTGAGTGCAATTGCAATTGTTGTAATCATATTGGAATACACTTTTTTGTCATACAATCTATACCATTGGGTTTTTTCTTTTTTTTCTCTTTTTTCCAACCCTGAGAGAGATTGAAGGAAGATCCCCACTCATCCCTCAAAGAGAAAGAAAAGGAACAGAACAACACAGTGTTATATGGTTTATTTATCCATGTTTTTTTATTCATCACTATTCACATACCGGTATATTTATTAGTCACTATTTATCCTGCGCTCCCCTCATTTTTCACATCATTATTTCACTAGAACTTAGAGGTTGTTTGTTTTATTGGGCTTGAGCTGTACTTTTATTCACTTTAGTTTTAACCGTCGGGTTATACTTCCTCAATATATCACTTGGGCTTTAGGGCCTATCAGGAGCAGCTTGGATTTTGAGGCATTAAGTTGTAGCCAATTGAATGTATGTACAGTATGTATGAATGTATATCTTTATTTGTATAGTGCCATTAATGTACATAGCGCTTCACAGCAGTAATATACATGACAATCATTTAACTAACAAATAACACATAAAGGGGAGAAGTTCAGACATAAAAGGAAAAGGAGTCCCTGCTCCGAAGAGCTTACAATCTAATTAATAAGTAGGAAGAATGTACAGAGACAGTAGGAAGGTGTTTTGGTAAGTGCATCTGCCACGGCAATGTATGAGGTGTATAGTATCAGCCACGGAGCTACTTATATGCTTTGTTAAGGAGGTGGATTTTAAGATTAGTCTTAACGGTGGATAGAAAGGGTGCTAGTCGTATATGGAGGGGAAGGGCATTCTAGAGGTGTGGGGCAGTCAGTGAGAGAGGTTTAATGCCATCCAATAAGAGATGTCACTAAGTCAATTATTCAGACCGTTCACCGCAATGATAGGATCGTTGGAGATGTCCAACATCAGCTGGATATCATCCATGTACTGATGGAATGGAATGTTTTTGACGTTCCAATGTTTTTGACGTTCTAACAGCGTTCCCCAGGGGCTTCACATATATATTGAATAGAAGCGGGGAGATCCCTGAGGGACGCCACAAATCAGCGGGATTATGTTTGAAGACTTTCTGACTATAAGAAAGGACTGGAACCAGTCCAGCACTTTACCTCTCAACCCAACATCCGATATAAATCTGGTAAGCAAAAGAGTGTGATCGACAGTCAAAAGTCAGGTCGAGAAGGATCAGAGCAGCGGTGCCCACTTTGTCTATAGCAGTGAGCAGGAAATCAGTGACACCTGTCAGGGTCTTGTCAGTGCTGTCTTTTTTTGTAAATCCAGATTGGTGGGTCTAACAGATTAAATCTTGTTAGGTGGTTCACTAACTCTTTTAGGGCTACTTTTTAAAGGATTAAATCCATGTGCTGTGGATCGAGGGAGAGTTTCTTTTAAAGAGGTGAAATAAATGCTTCCATTAGTGCCGTTTGTTAAAAGCCTGAAGACAATGAGAGTTGTAATTTCTAGAATGAAAGGGGGCAGATCTAACACCGCTTCCTTTACTAGCCAGGCCAGACAAGGGTCCCTGGACAAGCTAGATGGTTTGATCCATCTGTTTGTGCAAAGTAACTCATCCATTGTGATAGATTGGAAGTTGCTCCACCTAGTTTTAGTCGGTTCGACTGGGGAAATATCAGATTTGTGGGTTGACCGGTGTGTGGTTGAAATTTGATTCCGAATTTTTGTACATAGGATTTTTACCATCCCTGCCCTGTAGAGCTTACAATCTATGTTTTTGGTGCCCGAGGCACAGGGAGATAAAGTGACTTGCCCAAGGTCACAAGGAGTTGACACTGGGATTGAAACCAGGTTCCCTTGCTTCAAACTTCGTGTCCTTGTTTTCAGAGTCAATGTCTTTAATCTCCGAGCCTCTCCTTGTAGACGACTTTGAAAAATGATGTTCTTAAAAAGTTATACTCCAAAGTGCGTTTCTGCAAGTCAATGGGAGTTTACGTGCGTTAGGGCCCGATTGGCACCAATGCACTATACAGCATAACCCCCTAAATGGCTTATTCTATATTCACTGAAGCAGCCGATTGGGCCATTCCCACTAAATGGGCAGATATAGAATAGATATATAATATAGATATAGAGGTCTCTTAGAGTTTATGGTCCAAGCAGATGAGAGATGTTTCTTTCTCATAGGTCTTCAAAATGTTCATTTGGTTTTGGGGGGCAGACAGTATCACTGTCATCAATCTCCCTTTATGCTTGTAGTGTGATTTTGTGAGAGCAATCCAGCAAGAATGGAGGCTGTCTCGAGAGATATTGTGGTATATTTGTAATCAAAGTATGGAGCATCATCAACCAACAATGTAAGAGATATTTGGTAGTGTAGCAGTTCTGATTCACCATTGGTCCTCAGGACAGTAAGTCTGATCACAAGATTCTTGACTGAGGGTAGCAAAAGGATCCAATTTAGGGTAGATGGTTTGGAGATACGTCAAGCTGTTTCCTACTAGATTACAAGAGAGCAGCTTGTTGACGTAAAGCAGAGCCATTCATTCCAGCAAGCAGCTTTTCACAGAGAGGAACTCCTGGGAAATAGAGGGCATGAGATTTGACAACACCTAAGTGGCCATGTGCTGAGCAAAAGAGCAGTCACCTATTTTCAGTCTCCATAGCACAGGCTCTGTTCTCATCTGTAGTGACGTGACGCTCAGGATCCCTCTGACATGCACTCTGGCATAGAGATTACAGCCCTCGTGGCTTGAGAAGGCGGATGTGAATGGTCAGATGAGGAGCTGCAAGGTTAAGCGGCCATCTTCTTAGGCGCGCATCCCAGAAGCCCATCCCTCGCCTTCTTCTTATATACACACTGTTACATATAGTATATGATATAAAATTGGATAAATCAAACCCGCCAAAAAAGACACTAGGCAGACAAAATTAAAAAGATACATATTTGGCAAGATGCATACAAGATATAGCACTATGGGATATTTGGGGGCTATGGCACCCAAAGGAGAAGGATTACACATTTCATTCAGCACCACATTTAGCATTCTCTAGAATCGATTATTTTTGTATTGAATACGTAGTATCATGTCCTGCAACAAATCATATAATTGGCAAATGTTGCACAAAATTGTTTGTTTGCTCCAGTGTGTGTCTCATCCTGTTAGAATTTAGCTAAAGATTAAACATGACGGATACTTTCACAACTGCAATGTTACACTGCGCAGTACCAATGAAGTAAGAACTGAAGGCATTCTGTCAATTAAATACATACATCCCTGAGGGTGTCACAACTTCTAAGGGAGACAGAGGATGTTGGGAAACAGAAGACAAAACACAGAGATGATGCTGCGTCTGAGGTTTTATAATCAGACGTGGGGGGGTGGGGGGGATTCATCAGTGCTGTATTGTGCAGAATTCTCTGTGCTATGTGATGGATTAGTGTAATTACAAGGTTCTAAGAATTACCTGTGTTGTGTTATTGTGTATATGTCATGGTATGTGTGTGTGTGTGTGGGGAAGGCTGGCACTACAGCTGCCAATGCTGTACCTGTGATGTGTATACATGTCATGGTGTAGCAGTGTGTGTATGTGAGATGGGGAGGCTGGCTCTACTGCTGCCTGTGCTACACCTGTCCTTTCTAGAATGAAAAAGTTAACCCTATCAGAACCTGTGCTGCCTCCTATATCCCCTTTTATGCTCTCTCCTGTGCCCTATCGTGCCCCCTCCTACGATCCCTCCTGTGCCCCATCATGCCTCCTCCTGTGCTCCCCTCATGCCTTTCTCTGTGGAGCAACCGGCTCCGAGTCCACCAGGCTCTCTGGGTGAGGCTGGGGCTCAGACACTGCCCCAAGCCCCTGTGTGCAGCAATCACCCCCCCATTCCGGAGCAGAGCCGCTGACTCAGGCTTGGCACTAACGCCTCATCAGGAAATGAGGGAGAGAAACAGAGAGGGAGAGAGACAGACAGAAAGGGGGATAGAGAGAGAGATGGGGAGAGGGGGAGGGGGAGAGATAGAAAAGGAAGGAGGGGGAGGGAGACAGAGAGAGTGAAGGGAAGAAAGGAGTGGGGGAACGGGGAGGGTAGAGAGAGGGTTAGTAAGAGAGGGAGAGAAAAAGCATGAGAGATGAAGAAAAATTGTGGACAATATTTTTTTCTAACAGTCATTATCAGATTGTGTGTCTATGGCTGCGAAATATACTGTATATACAGGGCCGCCGACAGATTTCCCGGGGCACAGGACAAGAGTTTCAACAGGGGTCCCCCGCTTCCTATGTCGGTGGTCTTGCCAGCCCCCCCCCCATTTTGCACCTCGCGAGTCCCCTCTTCCCATGTATTTCTCTCACTTACCCCCTCTCTTCCTCACTCGGTCACTCTCCCCCATCACCCCGCACTCTCTCTCACCCCCTCTCTCCTCACTCTCCCCACCTCCATCAATTACCCCTCCTTCACTCAATCCCAGTTGCTCACTCTCATGGGGGGGATGAGAGGGGGATGAGAGGGGGACGGGTGAGTGAGAGATGAGGGTGGTGGGTGAGAGAAATGATGAAGAGGGTGGGCGAGAGAGATGAGGGGGGGGAGAGAGGAGGAGGAGGGGGTAAGACAGAGGAGAAGGAGGGGGGATGTGAGAGAGAAAAAAATACAGTCAGTATTATCTTATACTACTACACTCATTTATTTAAAAAAAACATATGTATTCACATTTATATTGTATACAGATTAATAACGTTTTTTTTCCCGATGTGTTTTGGATTACATCAGGCAGGGGGGAGGGCCCAACTAATATCACGGATGAAAAGCGGGGGCTCGACTTATAAAGTTTGCTCACCCCTGTAAATGTCAGCTATTAACATAGTAGCCATCTCACTCATGCGCAGATAGCTACTGTGTTAATAGCTTCTCATAGAAAGATTGTTGGAGGACCACAGTATCCCCACCTTTTTTGGTAGAAAAGGGCAATATATATTCAGTTAGTTAGTGATGGGTAACGTGGCACTCAAAGGTGATCCTGTCCTGTGCACATGGGCATAAGCTATAAGTGTAAGAAGATATCCGCAGGAGCTCGGAGGCCTTCAATATAGTAATACAACTTATTTAAAATTAGTCAACGTTTCGAACCTGGATAGGACCAAAACATTGACTCGCCATAAATAAATTATATTTCTATATTCAAGACCTCTGAGTGCCTGTGGTACACACACCTGATGAAAGGTCCATATGGGACCTGAAATGTTGTTATTCCTCTGTTCTTGGCTGTCACATTAAATGGAGAATTGCATTATGAACTTGTGAGTAGCACTCTACTTTGTACCCCTGTCTTTGAGGAGACCTGCATTTTGAAGAAAATTTTGTCTATGTTGTGTTGACCGCACAAGCAGGATTCCCTCGCCTGAAGCTGTTTCCCTGCACTTTGGAACTGAACATATAAACACACACACACACACACACACACACACACACACACACACACACACACACACACACACACACACATATTACATTGTTTCTATAATATAAATGTATACATCTGTAGCACAAAAATACATGCACTGTCAGTAACACTGAATCTTATACTATATAATTGATGCCTGCCTGTCTGGATGTCCCTAGGGGAAATCTCATTGGTCCCTTGGGCCACCCCCGCACACCTCTCATTGGCCTGAGGCGGAGTGACGGGCCAAAGGATACATACTGTGAAAGCTTTTAACTGGTACCTGCAGCAAAGGACAATAAGTGTTTTTATTAAAGTATCATCCAAAGAAAGGAAATAGCTTGTAACTAAGTAGCCCTGGCAACATAATTAACAGTATTTCATTTATTGGAAGGAGAAACATGACCATTTACTCCAAACACAGATTTTTTTTCTTCTGCAATTGGCAGTTGCATAGTTACATAATTACATAGTTACATAGTTACATCGTTAATAGTAGATGTGGTTGAAAAAAGAGACGTCCATCAAGTTCAACCTATGTTACATTTACACGACACATACTTTATCCTATGTTTATATTTACAGTATTTTAATCCAGAGGAAGGCAAACAAAAAACTTAAATCACATTATCCAATGCTGTCTTATAAGGGGAAGATACTGTATATTCCTTCCTGACTCTAATAATGGCAATCAGATTTCTCCCTGGATCAACATCCTGCCCATGTTTGTTTATTTGGTATATCCCTGTATAATGTACCTTTCCTTTCTAAAAAAAGATGTCCAACCTTTTAGTACACATGCCCATTCCAAATATACATTGGGGAAGTCTGTGTTTTGGGGTATATAAGATTAATACTGGAATATAATATATATATATATATATCGTCTCTATATAATGGCGAAATACTTTTACAGAATATAATAATACTCATCTATATCTATATCTCTATCACTATATAAATAAATATCATCTACATAAAGATATATATCTATATATCTATAGTGGCTCTCCTCGTCTCTATATATTAATCTACTCTTTTACCGTCTATACTATCATTATCTAATCTCATCCGTATCTTATTATATCGATATCCGTGTTTCGCCCAATAACCTATAACTGTGATGCTCGCCCCGATGAGTGGGCGAGTCTGATTTAACACCCCCGCTTGGGGGAAGCACCAACCCCGAACCCCCAACCAATACAAAAAAAACACCAAAAAACCCCAGTGCGAGTAAATATTGCCCAATGCAGCACACAAAACAGGCAGAGGCAGAAAAAGCCGTTATTTTACATAAGGATATTTTTCTCTTGCTCTTTTTTTTTTTGTCGAGAGAATTTTTGGTGATTGCCAACCAACTGTATATATATATATATAATATATAATCAGCTCTAATAACTATATATATATATATATATATGTATATGATATTATAATGATGATTATAATCATTATAATTAAAGACCACAATAATTAATGTGATCAACTCCGTTCTTCCGGTCTCCTCACATCAGCGTCTGGTGTAAAAAATGACAGATTGCGAAAAACTCGTCCCAACGGGGAAGACTGAGATTGACCACGATACCATCCAGAGACCACCATCCCCTGCCGAAGCTTATTGGACAATCGAAACGTGTAAGGTTCGCTATGTGGCGATGTTTCCTTATTCAGAGGAGATACGAGGACACATGAGTTTTAGCAAGCAGCCATTTGTGATGCCAGACGCTGATGTGACGAGCCCGGAAGAACTGAGTTACCGGTGCGGAAGTGAACGGGGACGCCGGGAGTTCTGCGGTTGCTGGCAACTGCAGCACCCCACAGGCGTCATACCCCACGGGAAGCTCCTTACTTATTGGCATAACGGCGGTGAATATGAGAACGTTTCCCTTTATGTATCCTCTGACGCTTCACTCAATTTACTTACAGTATGATGTAAGTGAGAATTGGGGCTTGTGGCCCATAATACTGTATACAGTATTTGTGCACTTTTCTAAATGAAGGTTATGCTTGTCTCTTTTCCCCCCCTGGCTTTTCATACTAACAATTTAAGCTTTTGTAAACATAACGAAGCCAATCTGCCTAACTTTAACTTGCCTAAAATGTATCAGGACTATATCAGTGGGTTCCTGGCCCCCGAGTTGATTACATTTGCAGCGTTCAAAAGAACTAAAGCAAATTAAACCATCACACTCTCTGGGCTATAAGTTGTGATCTATGCAAGTCAGAGCACTCACTTCAAAAGTAGGACGTACTACAGTATATGAGTAATAAACACCAAAAACTGAGACCACTTCCCTTTCAGACCAACATGGCGATGTCAACCGCATTGTAACAGTGTTCCCCTGTAGACGTGTTACACTGCGATGCAGAACGCATGATGGATAAACTCGGGTACATTTTTTCCTGTCTCTAAAATTCACAGTCCAAGAGAGTTTCCAACTCCCGTTCCTGATCTATCTACCATACTACTTTCAAATAAACGCCAATATCAAAAGTGACAGGCGCATGCGGTCTTGGTGCTTAACATGTGCAGAATTCTGCATCAGCGGCAGTCTGTTCCACTTTACTGCACAATTTCACAACATGAGACAGGCAAAGGAAAAAGACAGACCTTTCAGGGACCAACATGACTATTCAGCATTTTATTCCAGTGGTGCATTTTAGAAGCTTTTATTTTATAGCTTCCTTTTCTTGAAGTGTGTCCTTTTATGTGGCCTCATGGAAAACAATAGCAAATAGTAATGCTGTGCCATCTTATAAAGAGAATCCCTGTGCAGTTATGATGAGAGCAAATACATATTGTTCTTATACTCTACTCTTCAAGCTTAATAGATATGTATTTTTAGTCAATGTTATCATTTATTGTATAAACTCTTAAGATGAAAGCAGCACAGACCTTTCTGCTGAACCTCTTCTATATCCTTTGCGTTCTTTATTTAATTAATCTTCTGGGATTTACATTTTCGGTGTGTGTATATATGAAATGTATAGATGTAAAATCTGTTAACATATGTAGCATCATATACCTGTAAAAGATGTCCACTCGTCATGATTGTTTATTCTTTAACCATTGTTAAGCCCTTCACTAGTATAGACTCTTGTATGAATGGCATTGCAAGGTTCCGGATGGTTGAAAAATGTCATGTTCACCTCCATCCGAAGATTTTTAGCTGAGTAGACAAAAATGGGCATTTTTAAAGAAGGAAATAAAATCTGCACTGTAATTTCTTCACATGTGTATATGTAATCCCCCTACTACCTTGGGATATTCTGAAGTGCTCATCTCAGTGACACTGACACTGACTTTGGCGCTTGATCTTCCATGACAGACCCTGACTTTGCCCAGGTTAATTTTAATGGTCAGCCCAGGGAGTACTGTACCTTCTCTGCATTAGTAGTATGTCATAGAGCAGTCCCTCCATCTACAGATGGTGTCTCTCTGTGTGTGTGTGTGTGTATGTATATATGTATATATATATGTATGTATATATATATTATTATATTATATATATATATTCACTTAATATATATATATATAATCTATAATATGATATATAATATCTACTATATCTATAATATATATATAAAATAATAGAAAAATAGAAAACGAAAAAGAAAAAACAAAACGGCGGCAACACCTAGTGCAATTTATAAGTTTTTAACTCAATAATTGTTATGGAACATTTAAATCAGACCAAATGCCACTCAGCAACAGGATGTAGTTATTAGATAGGAAGCAGTATAGTTATGAGTATTTGCCCTCATAAGCCAGTGGTGCGTCCGGTTCGAGCCTGTAATGTGATGTCCCTCGTGCGCGGTCTCCTTCCCACGGAAAGTGACGCTCACCCGGTCTGTTGTCCCTCACAAAACGGAGTCCATCCAGGAAACCGAGGCCCTCTCCTGACTGCCTCTAGCTGAGTGCAACCACCAATCAAGAGCCAACCGATTCCGTTGCTCCCAAGCATACTGCTGTGCTGAGCCCTCCCACAAGCGTGTTATTCACTCTCTCTCAGTCTGCAGTAGTGGAAAATGTCTGCTCGCTTGATCTCTAGTCCACGCCCTACACGTTTCGGCACGATGATTAGCTGCTTCAGGTGGATACCATTTGGTTTTTACCCAAGTTTGTAAGTGCGTTCATGTTCAAAATAACTTAAAAACAATAAGCAATACAACATTAATAAACAACACTTAACCTAGTTACAATATACTAATACTACACTGATCACAACGGACAAAGTTTCTAAGGACCCACACTGACTATTGGAGAAGAATTTATAGCTCATAAGATGTTTTAACAAATTATATGGTAGAAAAAAATGAATATTGTACTGAAACTACTATTTGTGTAATAAATAATGATAATGGATTTTATATTCTTCATCAATGTAGTGCCATATAGATATGTGGTACTAATGAATTACGTAAGAAGTTGACTAACTAGTTGGATATGAATTCAACCATCCTTAATGACAAAGATGACAATGTAGGTTGTGATTCTATCACAAAAACACTGATTAGCATTTGGAAACAAGATTTTAATGATGAAGAAGATCCCAAGGGAATTGGAGAATATTCAAAACTGAATACCATTCACATTAACCCCTTTTAAGTATGTTCAGCAAACACTTGTGCTACTAAATTAAACAAATCAGATCTTAGGGCATGGTATAATACCTGTTGAATGATCCTCTTTGATTGATTTCAACTTGCGGAGTCAGGTGGAGCAAAGAAGATGATGTTTTAAACAAGCTAACGAAGCAAATGCCATAAAGGCTACAAATGAGGATGAAGTGACTATGTAAACATGGTGTTAATATATGTTATATTAATATTAAAGTGTTTGTGATTATTAAATAAGTGAAATGGAAACTAGTAATGTAAAATATATTAGTATAAAGGATAAAAGATATTAAATGTGCTTGGATAATGTGTTAGGTGAGTGTAATTATCCAAATTTTTAATAATGTGAAAGAGAAAGTCGTGAATTTATTGATATGAGTTAATGTTATAAACTCGATTGGTAATGTACGTGTAAAATGTAGTCAACTGTGGAACATATATGTTGAGACCTGTTATTTTGGACTCATGACAAGCACACAGATCCGCATACAATATGCCTATTATTGGAATATATATAGCCATAACGAATGAAGCAATTGCAATAAATGCCTCAAACCATTTCCTCATCAAACTTCTTATGTGAAGATGAATATTTAGAGAGGTTGACATTCACCATAGTTCAGAGGGAGTACCGCAGCACTCAACTCAGAACCTCCGACGGACTCCTCCTCCCTGGAGTGATCACACATGGTGCCGAATTCTCCTATAGTGTATCATTTATTCCACTTGGTGCAAAGTTCTAGAATATACATCCATAGGTTCTCCCTCATACACAATCTGTGAAAGATCACCACCCATAACGTAGGAGCCGGAATAAGACGCATATGGCCCATAACTCGTTTGGAGGACCTGGATCTTTCGATATGTTTTCATTAACCATAGTGGCTGGGAGAGATGGTGTTAGACACCCATTGATTATATTTCTGTTTGATGCTCTAATAACCTTGACTCTCGTGCTACTAAAGTGGCCACCTTGATGTGCGAGCCTACATATTGTAGACCCACTACGGATTAAATAGATCACATATTCACTAAGGGGGGGCAGGTTGAGATATTCTTCTATCATCATGTGATTCCCATTGCGAAATTAATATTGTGTTTTATTGGTGTTTTTAATCAAATGTTTTTGCACTTAAGCATCTACTCTGTGTTCTTTTTTCTCTTATCCGCATGTTCCAAATGGGCAGTTTTTAAGAAGGAAATAAATCTGCACTGTACATTTCTGTCTGCACATGTGATATGTAACATTCCCACCCCTACTAGCCTTGGGATTTCTGAAGTTCTCAGCGTCAGTGAACTGACATTTTGCTAGCACTAAGTGACTTTGGCGCTTGATCTTCCATGACAGAACCCGAACTTTGGCCGAGTTTAATCTATATAAATTTTTATACATTTCACAAATAATATATGATAACCGTTCGGTTGCTACGAAATGCTTTTATTTGTGCGAGCCTTTCGAGATCACTGATCTCTTCTTACCGGCTTGCGTATATTGAAGCTCGGCTAACACGTACTGATACCTCTACATGTATCTCGTTAGATAGATATAGACTTATTATATTGATACTATATAATCAGAGATATATATAAGATCTATATACTTATATATATATCTAAAAGCTAACTCTCCTATATATATATATATATATATATATCTATAACAAAACAAAAATTGCACGCACCACATTATTAATATCGTAGAGTAGTAAATAAAATTGCAACAATCAAAATTAGGGACAGATTGTCCCTGCTATAATAATTATAGATTGTGCCAATATATATGTCTCCCGTGGCCCAACACTTTACTAGCCTGTCTTACTTGGCCAGCTTTAATGTATAAATTGGGAAGGCTTCCAGCAGGTGAGTAGGTCAATTCTAATACAGCGAGAGAACTGGTGTGGTCACCGGAGGTCTTTACGCAGAT
>WSYH01009509.1:0-25800 GCA_036426205.1 Ascaphus truei | reverse complement strand
TGCCGTCTTGCTGAGCTGCTCCCATCCTCCTCAAATGGCCACCAATTTCCTGCATAGTTACTCCCTGGTAGTGTAGTGTGGTGTGCTCTGCTCATACTCTGCCCCCGGCTCTCGGCATTCAAAACGCCAGATGTAAGCAAAGTAGTATGCGTAGCAGTGTTCAAAGGGTTACCAGAGAGCAGAGTAGTCCAGGGTAAGCAGAGGACAAAGCCAGGGAAATCCAAGGTAACACAGGAGCAGGAAATCACAGGATCACAGAGGGAGCACAGCATAGGTCAGGTACACACAGGGAAACAGGAACTATCCAGAGCGGGGAAGAAGTGGACAGACAGGGGTTAAAAAGGAGGGCATACCAATAGGAGAGAGGGGAGGAATAGAGAGAGAAGTGGGAGATGACAGGGATAGGACAGGGAGAGAAGAGGAGGAGATAGAAGGGGCAGTCAGGGGAATGGCCTGTAAGGCTTGGGAGGCGGAGACCTGGGGAACAGGATAAGAAGAGCCTGTGCACGCGCCCCCTGTAAGCTGGGGATGCACGCGCACAGGTTGCAACACAGAGAGGGACCGCATGGAGCAGGGGAAGACTGCAGTGGGAGCATGGAGCCCAGAGATGGGGGACCCGCGCGCGACACATGACCACGAGGTGGCATGCAGTGGCAGAGGATGAAGCAGGTGAGCCCGGGGGAGTATTGGCAGAGCGTGTGCGCACGCCCTCCATGGACTGAGGGAGCACACGCACCGGACGCGTCACCAGGCGTGAGGAACGCCGCACCGCAGGCACCACGCAAGGTGGAGGCAACGGGATGGATGGCACCACAGGGGAAGGTAAAGCAGCTACCGTGGGGGAGAGGGAGCGGGGAGGATCAAAGCAGGGACTCAGGGAGCGCGTGGGAATGTGAGACCTGCGGGGAACGCGCTGCGGCAAGGGGAGAGAGGTAGAAGATGAAGGAGAGGAGTGGGAAGGAGTAGAAAGGGTAACAGGAGATGGGAGAGTGGGACAAGGAGGGGAAGGAATCTCCTGAGTCATCACAGTATCCCCCCCTTGAGGATCAATCTCCGAGTGATCCAACCACGGCTTAAGGGGGAATTTCTGGTGAAACTGAGAAAGCAACCTTGGGGCGTGGATGTTGTGTGCAGGTACCCAGGAACGTTCCTCAGGACCGTAGCCCTTCCAGTGTACTAAAAACTGAAGTCACTTTTTGGAGAAACACGAGTCGATGAGAGACTGTATTTCGTACTCCTGTTGACCCAGGGTGGACACTGGATTGGGTCTCGAGAGGGATCCGGGAAATGAGGACTGGACACAAATTCCTTAAGGAGGGAAACATGAAACACTGACGGGATTTTCATTGAGGGGGAAAGATCGAGACAATAGGCTACTGGATTAACTTGCTCTAGGATTTTGAATGGTCCCAAGAATCTAGGGGACAGTTTGGGTGAAGGACTTTTGAGCCTAATATTTTTGGACAACAGCCAGACCAGATCACCAGGTTTGAAAGAAGGACCCTTTTGGCGGTGACGATCAGCCTTGGTTTTTTGTTTGGCAAACGCAGACTGTAAGGTCTTGAGAATTTTTTTCCAGGATTCTTGTAAGTTGGTGATATGAGAGTCAGATGCAGGAACACCAGAAGGAGAAGGTGAGAGAGGGAGACTACTGGGGTGAAAGCCACAGTTGATAAATAAAGGAGACTCCTGAGTAGACTCGTTCCTCAAGGAATTAATGGCAAATTCGGCCCATTCCATTGTAGAAGATCCACCCAGTTATCTTGTGAGTCAGAAATGAAGCATCTTAGATACTGTTCAAGAGCTTGGTTCATCCTTTCAGTTTGACCGTTGGTTTGTGGATGGTATCCAGAGGAGAACAAGAGGGAGATACCCAATCTTTGAGAGAAGGCCCGCCAGAATTTTGAGATGAACTGAGACCCACGGTCTGAGACGATGGAAATGGGAATGCCATATAGCCTGAAGATCTCTTTGGAGAAGACGTCCGCCAAGGTGGCAGAGGTGGGAAGACCCTTGAGGGGAATAAAGTGAGCCTGCTTTGAAAATCTATCAACTACGACCAAAATAGTGTTCATCCCCTTGGAAATACTGCTGCGGACGAGTTTATTCGAGCATTTGCCCGTTCTCGGCCGCAGCAGTAACCTGGCGCGCGCCGGAGGGTGCCGGGCGCGCGCCGAAGCAGCGGAAGAGCGCCCTCCGAACAGGGCGCTCTCCCTCCCGCTGCCGGGTCCGCCGGGTCCCCCGGAACCCCCTGCCGCCGTCCCCCACATCGCGGGACACCAGGGCTCCCTCGGGGAGCCCTGGACGCGCGTGCAGGGGGCGCTGGCACCCGATGACGCGTGACCGCGCATCGGTGACGCGCGGCACGCCGAGGGAGTGGGGCTAGCAAGCCGGGGCATCCCCCGGCTTGCGGAACTAGCCCTGCTCGAATAAATCGTGTCGGTAGTGTAGGTAGTTCAACAATAAAGTCCATCGGAATGTGGACCTTGAAACAGTCCTTGAAGGGTTTGAGTGTTTTTATTCTTATTTGATTGCACGGGTATATACTGATTTATTTATCACTGTTTACTGCACTGTTGCACTTAGATAGAGTGTTTGAGCGCCATCTAGTGTTCTTTGTTTATATACAACTGCTCTAGAGGAATGACCCCAAAGTAAGATTTTATGGCGGAAACGTGGAGCCGCGTAGAGACGTCCTTCTGGTATCCTGAACCTGCTGGGCATATGTGCTTGTGCCTTGTGGATCTCATACAATACTGCACCGACACACTTTATTCGAGCAAATACCCAGTATGTACCTGGCAGATACCTGGAATGCGCCGCTCCTCACCTCTGACAAGCCCCGTTGCGTTTGACTTCCCAGCCTGGGTTCATGCCTGGCTGACGGGCGGCTGATCTGTTAAATGATAATGATTAGGATTTAATAGGCAGCAATGCTTCGCGTGTCTACCAGATGGCATAAATTCATGAATTGTAATGCAGTATATATATATATACTGTGCAGTATTGCAGCCAGCGGGAATAAAATGCTTCAATCCCTGCCTGGAAAATACCTCAATGCACTCGGGCAGAAAACAGTCACAAACCTCAATACACCCGGGTATACCCGAATTCGTGGGACTAGCCGAGCTTTAATAAAGTGTGTCGCCAGTGTACATCAAAATTGTTAGCGGAGATTATGCACTTGGCCGGGAGAATAGGTTCTGAGATTTCTTTAGCCTCACTCTCAGAGGAAAACTGACGAGAAAGGGCGTCCTCTTTAACATTTTTGGTCCTAGGAATATAAGAGATGGTGTAGTAGAAGTGGGAAAAAAGAGTGACCAGTGAGCTTGCGGGAGCCGGGCAATGAGCCCCCTCAATATATAACACATTTCTGTGGTCGGTGAGGATAGCGATTGGTTCTTTGGAACCCTCTAAAAGATGTCTCCATTCCTGGAGAGCCAACTTAATGGCCAAAGTTCACGATTACCGACATCATAATTCCTTTCTGCTGCTGAGAATTTCCGTGAAAAAAAACCACAAGGATGGAGTTTCTCTTGGGGAGAAGTCCTCTGGGAAAGAACTGCGCCAGCTCCTACGTCTGAGGCATCAACCTCCAAAGTAAAGGGTAGGGAGGTATCCGGATGATGAAGGATTGGGGGCAGACACGAACGCCTTCTTGAGAGTCTCAAAGGCTGCAATGGCCTCAGGTGACCAGGATGAGACGTCTGCGCCCTTTTTGGTCAAGGCGGTGATGGGAAGCGCAATGGAAGAATTTTTTTTGATAAACTTCCTGTAATAATTGGCAAAGCCAAGAAAACTTTGCACAGCCTTGAGCGAATTAGGGAGTGGCCAGTCTAGAACCGCCTTCAGCTTCTCTGGGTCCATGGAAAAACCTTGGCTGGGAATGATATAGCCTAGGAAGGCCGTGGAAGCCTGGTGAAACAGACATTTTTCCATCTTGGCGTAAAGATGGTTGTAACGAAGCCTGGTATGTTGAATGTGTTCCACCAGATTTTTAGAAAAAATAAGAATGTCGTCTAGCTAGACAATGACAAAAGTTCCCAATACGTCACGGAAGATGTCGTTCATAAATTCCTGAAACACGGCCGGAGCATTACACAGCCCAAAGGGCATAACAAGATATTCATAGTGTCCAGAATGTGTGTTAAATGCTGTTTTCCACTTGTCTCCCTTCCTTATACGAATGAGATTATAGGCACCCCTTAAGTCAAGTTTTGAGAAAATAGAGGCCCCTTGGAGACGATCGAACAGTTCAGAAATGAGCGGAAGTGGATACCTGTTTTTCACCATGATCTTATTGAGACCGCGGAAGTCGATGTATGGCCTCAGTGATCCATCCTTCTTCTGCACAAAGAAAAAGCCAGCCCCGGCAGGAGAGGTGAAGTTGCGGATGAATCCTTTTTCCAGATTTTCCTGAATATAAGTAGTCATGGCCTCGATCTCCGGGATGGAGAGTGGATAAGACTTAGACTTCGGCAGAACAGTCCCAGGGATGAGGTCGACCGGGCAATCGTACGGGCGGTGAGGAGGGAGGACCTCTGCTTGTACCTTGTTGAAGACGTCCAAGTACTCATGGTACATGACAGATAGGGACAAACGATCGGCAGGTACTGAGTCCAGACCAGCAAGCACCACCACGGGAGCATCCGCTGATGTAGTATCTGTGGATGAGGGCCACTGGATAGGCAGAGTACCGGACCAATCAATGCGCGGATTGTGGAGTTTAAGCCATGGCAATCCTAATATAATTTGTACGGAAGGGGATTGGAAAACGTCAAAGACAATTACCTCCTTGTGACCATCAGCCAGGGTCAAGGTAAGAGGGATAGACTCCCAGATGATGAAAGCCGGCTGGAGTGGTAGTCCGTCGATGGCCTCAAGGCCAACTGGGCTCTTCCTTCTGACCATGGGAATATGATTCTCCAATGCGAACTGCTGGTCCAGGAAATTACTGCCCAATCTGGAATCGATGAATGCTTTGACCTTTACGACAAGGTTGGGACCCTCCAGCGTGGCTGGTAGCATAAACTTCTTTGGGAGAGCTTTGGAAGGAGAGGGGTTAGGAGAGACAGTACCCAGTAGAAGCCCCTCTACCTTTACTGGGTGTGCTCGTTTCCCGGCTTCAAGAGACAATTCTGGAGACGATGTTCCGAGGAAGCACAGTAGAAACACAGCCTGTTCTGGTGCCGCCGCGCTCTCTCAGTTGCCTGGAGTTGTTGACTGCCGACCTGCATAGGTTTCGATGCCTCCAGGGCCAGGAGAGGAGTAGCGACTGACCTGTGAGAAACAACATAGGGAGAAGAACGGGAACAGTGTTTCTCATGTTGTCGCTCCTGCATGCGCTGATCCATGCGTACGCTCAGGGTGATGAGTTCCTCCAGGGACGTAGGCCGGGCGTGAGTAGCCAAATCGTTTTTCAACGTATCTGAGAGTCCGTGCCAGTATGCAGCGGTGAGGGCCTCATCATTCCATTGTACTTCGGCGGCCAGCGTAAGGAACACGATGGCGTATTTGGTAGCTGAATTTCGACCCTGAGAAACATGGAAGAGGGAGAAGGCGGCTGTCTCGCTCCGTGCGGGGTTATCAAACACAAGTTGAAATTCACGTCTGAATAAAGTATAATATTGCGTTATTTCGCATCTACGCTCCCATAGGGGAGAGGCCCAGGCAAGAGCATCTCCGGTGAGCAGAGCGTAAATATAAGCAATTTAAGCACGGCCAGTAGGAAACAGAGAGGGGGACATTTCAAACTGCACCTCACATTGGTTTAAGAAACCGCGGCAGTTGAGGGTGTTCCCATCATAGCGATTCGGAGAGGGAATCCGTGGATCAGGGCTGGCGTAGGTAGGGGCCATTGTTGGCGCAGAAGCCGTGGAACCCTACTGACGGGCAAAGGTGGCCAATTGCTGGGAGACAGGTTACAGTTGATCGCTAACAAAGCGTAAGGCCTCTATGGTAATACTTGTACGCACCTCAGGGGGGTCTGCGTTTGTTGGGCTCTGCATAATGTCACGCCTGTATGCCCACAGACCTGGCTAGACCCCAGTACTGAGGTGGGAACAGTATGATACCACACACCCACAGCAGTGGGAGCAAGCCCGGAGTGTGGTATGGCGTTGCGGGGCCTGTTGGAAGAGTTGTTAATATATACTTGCAATGCTTGGGGATGTCCGTAAGAATAGTCGTGTCCATGTGCCAATGTTCAGGAGTCAAGAGGTTAGAATCGTCAGAGTATAAGCCAGGTCCTAGGGAGCCAGAGGTAAGCGAAGTAGTATGCGTAGCAGGGTTCAAAGTGTTACCAGAGAGCAGAGTAGTCCAGGGTAAGCAGGGGTCAAAGCCAGGGAAATCCAAGGTAACACAGGAGCAGGAAATCACAGGAACACAGAGGGAGCACAGCATAGGTCAGGTACACACAAGGAAACAGGAACTATGCAGAGCAGAGAAGAAGTGGACAGACAGGGGTTATACAGGAGGGCATACCAATAGGAGAGAGGGGAGGAGTAGAGAGAGAAGTGGGAGACGACAGGGATAGGACAGGGATAGAAGAGGAGGAGACAGAAGGGGCAGTCAGGGGAATGGCCTGTAAGGCTTGGGAGGCGGAGACCTGGGGAAAAGGATAAGAATAGCCTGTGCGCGTGCCCCCTGTAAGCTGGGGATGCAAACGCACAGGTTGCAACATGGAGAGGGACCGCATGGAGCAGGGGAAGACTGCAGGGGGAGCACGGAGTCCTGAGAAGGGGGACGCGCGCGCGACACATGACCGCGAGATGGCATGCAGCGGCAGGGAGGATGAAGCAGGTGAGCCCGGGGGAGTATTGGCGGAGCATGTGCGCGCGCCCTCCGTGGACTGAGGGAGCACACGCACCGGACGCGTCACCAGGCGTGCGGAATGCTGCACCGCGGGCACCACGCAAGGGGGCGGCAACGCAACGGATGGCACCACAGGGGAAGGTAAAGCAGCTACCGCAGGGAGAGGGAGCGGGAGGATCAAAGCAGGGACTCAGCGAGCACGTGGGAATGCGAGACCTGCGGGGAACGCGCTGCGGCTAGGGGAGAGAGGTAGAAGATGAAGGAGAGGAGTGGGAAGGAGTAGAAAGGGTAACAGGAGATGGGAAAGAGGGACATGGAGGGGAAAGAATCTCCTGAGTCATCACACAGATGCAGCGGCCATTATTTGAACAAATCCCAGCGCCGTTTTCATATGCACTGCTGTACTCCACGCGGCATTAACGCCACCAATCATCCCAGGCACACAGGTTTATCACGGTTGCAATTAAATGCAATGAAATTAATGAATCGTAATGTGTACAGTACTGTGCTACGGTTTCAATTTCAGGTGTTTAAAAGCCAAAAAACTAAAATGCCATTTTCTGCACTCGCAGGACCTGACGAAGCGAGAAATCACTCGCGAAACGCCCTGTGTAGGCATAGCTGCTTTTTTTGGATCACTGAAGGCCACCGTACTTCCTGAGGGAAAAGCTCTGTCACAGGCCCTGCGACTGGACGAGGAAGCAGGGGGGATTCCTGCACGAGCTGACACAAAGGAGACGGATGCTAAAAGTTTTTTTATTCACATGTAAGTTCTGCATACTTGCCTGTTGTTTTAATAAATTCACCCTTTTCACATATGATCGTGTTTTCGCCCCTACTTGGAGCTATACCAGAGGGAGGGAACCATTCGTATCTCCCCTCATATCATCCCTGGATAGTATCCCTTGAAGTGGATCTCAAAGGGAACAAACATAAAGAAACCCTGATGAGATTGACTCACTCTTGTCCGTGTGAGTAGATCTGGCATCAGCCTTTTTGATATAGTCCACCATCCTTTCCCTGTATATGTAAATTTATATGTGTTGCATTTAGTGGGTTAACATTTACCCTGTGTTTATCCTTTCTCTCATCTCCATGCGCTCACCATTACTATAAGAAAACAGATTGGTGTAGGTCAAGAAAGGATCTCCTTACGGTTGAGCTGCAATCTGAAGGGCCAGTATATTATTTCTTTGTTTTAGGCTCTCACTATTGTCTAGATTTTTAATTATTGTAGGGGAGCGCCGTAGTCTTTTCCACATACAGCAGGCTGCTGAGTGCAATGTATTTCACTAATGCAGGCACTTGACTTAATTAGGGTATATAATGTTCAAGACTAATTAATAAGCAGGTGTGATGCGTAAATTAGCCATACAGCAATCGCTATAGAGAAAAGATGGCAATGTAGACAAATTAGGGATATGTAGAGAACCTAATTTTGGTTTCAGAGTAGCCAGTTGATGGAAAGTAATTCACCAGTACGTGTTTCAAAATATAGGAATAATCATTTATTACCTGCTGATAATTATAGTAATGGTATAGGACAGTGATGGCAAACCTTTTTGTCACCAGTACGTGTTTCAAAATATAGGAATAATCATTTATTACCTGCTGATAATTATAGTAATGGTATAGGACAGTGATGGCAAACCTTTTTGAGCCCAAGTGCCCAAACTGCAAACCAAAACGACTTATTTTTTTCAAAGTGCCAACACTGCAATTAAACCTCACACGCCCCTCTATTAGGGTGACCAGATTTTGAAAATGAAAAACCGGGACAAAATTTTTTTTATTAATACAATAAAAAACATTACTAAAAAAGAATATTATAATGATATTTATCTAATAGTGTCACCATTGATGCTGTATTATTCATTCTACCTCTTCCCATTCTCTCTCTACCTTCTCCCCCATCACTGCCGCCAACAGAAATCATGCGCCCCCCCCCCGGAGAGAGAGAGAGAGGTGACAGGTATGGAGAGGATGACAGGGAGGGGGAGAGAGAGACACACACACACACACAGAGACACACACACAGAGACACACACACAGAGACACACACCCAGACAGAGACACACACACAGAAAATTATATAAATAATTTATTGACATTAATTAAAATTAAATAAAAAATGAAGACATTAATTGGACATTCCTCATTGTCATTCCTGACCTGACCTTGGGGCTTGTTTATATAATATAAAAATGTGCTAAATAAATAGCAGGGGAAAGCAGAAATATGGTTGTGCATTATAATAAATATATATGTTGCTACTTACAGTACTTATTGTACAGACTGTGTCACACGTGCAGCAGCAGCAGCTCTGCCTCTGAGCAGCTCCAGACTGACACACCTTCTCCTGTGCTCCTCGTGGCAGTCACTGTCACAGGTCAGTGACATCACTGCCATCCCATGGATCACTGCGGCCCCTCCCACCCGGCATCTGTCCAATCCCCTGCCGTCTTGATGAGCTGCTCCCATCCTCCTCAAATGGCCACCAATCTCCTGCACCGTTACTCCCTGGTAGTGTGGTGTGGTGTGCTCTGCTCATACTCTGCCCCCGGCTCTCGGCATTCTCACCCAATCCCCTGCAGCCTAGCATTCTACTATGAAGGAGTATGCCAGGGCAGGGCTTTGTAGAATGCCGGCCGGCACGCAGGGGAGGCAATTCAACAAGCGGGAAGCCAGTGGCCTGTAAATTCAAGAGCCCTCCTCCGCCTTCACCATCGCGCTGCACGCGTAGGTTTGAATAGACGGCAAAATCCAAAGGACTGCCTTCAACAGCCGCTCTCATCTCCTGCACCCTCCCGCTGCCTGTCTCTTTAAATGGAGGCCGCGCCCCCTTCTGCGTCATTACGCGTCTGCGCTTTCAGACCATCAAGCCTCCCGCGCTGAAATATCGTTCGGCTTCAATAACCCCCCAGTGGGATCGAGAGGCGGGGCCGCGTGGGCGTCCTAACGGCTCCTCCTCCATTCCACCTCCCTCCAAGCTTCTACATCACTGCCCCCCCCCTTCGCGCTCCGCGACCGGCCGCTCGTGGTGCGTCATCGTGCCGCGCGGTTGCCATAGAGACCAGGCTCCGCCGGGTGCATTGAGCGGCTTCCTTCACCCTGATGGCGAAATCCAAAGGCGTGCCCACAGAGACGGCTCGGCGTGCCGGCAGCGGCACGCGTGCCACGCGTTCGCCATCACTGCCCTATACGATGGGGCTAAGGTCTCCCATTGTGAGACTACTCGTAAGCAGCTGAAGACATTCTTAAAGGAGGCGAATCTGCCCAAATTGAGCAGAGCGGAAAGGGACGCGCTACAGGAGGATTTTTCGGGTGAGGAAATATCAGAGGTAATCAAAACACTGAAGCCATCAAAGGCCCCAGGCCCCGATGGCTTCTCTAATCTATATTACAAAAAGTTCCGAAAAATTTTGGTACCTGGTGACTAGCTTGTTTAACTCATTTCTGGAGGGTGCCCCTATACCAGCCAGATGCTCCAAGCGTCTATATCAGTGATCCCCAAACCAGGGAAGGACCCAGCTGTAAAAGCTACCGCCCAATTTCATTAATCAATTCGGACACTAAAATTTTCTCCAAACTACTGGCAAACCGTCTAAATAAGGTTATGCCCGGCTGGTCCATCCAGATCAGGTAGGGTTCATCTGCGGGAGGCAAGCGGCGGATAACACTAGACGGATCATAGATTTAATCGATTTGGCACAACGACAAAATATCCTGTCTATGGCACTTAGTTTAGACGCCGAAAAAGCCTTTGACCGAATTGATTGGCCCTATCTCACAGAGACGCTTGGGGAGTTTGGCATAGGAGGGAGAATGTTGGGCGGCATTCTAGCTCTCTATCGAGAACCGAAGGCGAGGGTTAGGCACCAGGGCTTCCCTTCGGAAGAATTCCCGATAAAGAGTGGCACCAGACAGGGATGCCCCCTGTCCCCACTTATTTTCGGATATGCATTGAGCCCTTGGCGGCACATATCCATAACAGCCCAGACATAACAGGAATCCAAATTCAGGATCAGTCACACAAAGTGGCCCTGTATGCAGATGACATCATTTTAATGCTGTCAAGGCCCCTTACCTCTCTGCCGAACGTCTTCAGTTGCTAGATGAATTTAATAAGATTTCGGGGTTCAAAATTAGCCAAACCAAATCAGAAGCCTTAAATTTAAACCTGCCAAAGGCCACCGAAAAATTGATAGAACTGAATTTTAACTTTAAATGGCAAGCCTCCTCTATCAAATATCTAGGGGTAAATATTACCAAAGAATATAGCGCCCTATATAAAGCCAACTACCCCAGACTGATAAGGACTCTGACGGAGGATCTCAGACTCTGGTCGGGCTATGCAATCTCATGGATCGGCAGGATCCAGAGCCACAAGATGAACCTCCTTTCCAGAATCCTGTACCTCTTCCAGACCTTGCCTGTACAGGTGGCCAGGGATGACATCCTCCGGTTACAGTCCTCCATGGTGAAATTTGTCTGGGGTGGTAAAAAACCACGCATCAAATCTAATACGCTTATTCGACCAATAGTACGAGGAGGACTTGGGGTACCTTGCTTGATGGCCTATTTCAGAGCGGCACAATTAACTCAAATTGTACAATGGCACATGCTACCTGTTCTCCGTAGGTGGGTTGAATTAGAGAAGGTATGCTGCACCCCTGTAGATTTACAGGACTTGATCTGGTTACCAAAAAGGGCCCACAAGTCCATAGGGGTGCCGCTTTCGGCACTGAGGAGCTCGTTGGCGGTTTGGGGGGACACCAGATATAGGTGTGCTCTTACCACCCAGCACACATTCATGACCCCATTTGTCGGGAACCCTGATTTCGCTCCGGGCCTGCCGAGTGGGAACCTGGGGGCCTGGAAAACAAGGGGCCTCACGAAATATTACATCTGGAGGGCAGTCAACTTTTAAAATCCTTTGACCAAATTAAATCTGAAAGCGGGATACCAAACTCTGAATTCTTTAGATACCTCCAGATAAGAGCATTTTACAACAAGATCCCTAAACGCCCTCGGCGTACCAATTTTGAGCAGCTGTGTTCGAGAGGTACGGACACTACGGGACTTACTTCTAGGATATATAGAGAGGTGGTCTGTCCTGGAACTGACGACAACACTAAACTGAGTTACAGACACGCATGGTAATCTGACTTAGGGGAGACATTAGAGGACGACGACTGGGACTCAATAGTGCTGGCAGCAGCCAAAAGCTTGATATGCACAACCTTGAAGGAGAATGCAGATAAGGTCCTAATGAGGTGGTATCTTACCCCACTCCGATTAGCAAAGTTTGTAAAAGATTACCCCCCATTGTGCCCCAAACTATGTGGGGAAACTGCAGAATTGCTGCACATGCTGTGGGGCTGCACCAAAGTGGCTCTTTTATGGTAGAAAATCCAAGATTGGCTACAGAGGATTCTCGGACACCCGGTCCCCTTGGACCCTTGGCTGTTGCTGCTGGGCAGGCGCAGGCGGGAGCTAAGCAGACCGGCACAAAAATTGATTGCACACTTTGCAACTGCCACGAGGTGCGTACTCGCAGCATTGTGGAAGCAACCAGATTTACCCACAATAATGAAAATTCGGAACAGAATTTGGTATGTTTGCCGGATGGAACAATTGACGAGTTTGGTCAATGACACCGGCACAAATTTTCTAAAAGTATGGGCCCCATGGCTAGACCATTCAGACATCCCGGGGGTGAATGCCACCAACATTCTGCTTTGATAGGTGGAAATGCATTCTCCACCGAAGTAGCGACACTGACAACAACAGAGAGGGGTACTGATAGGGCAGACATAAGAAGACAATAGGGTGTCCAAGAGAGGCCCTACACCACACAAGAATGCTATCGGAGGTTGTAGAACACAATCAGGAGACGCCCCTCGACTGGCCTTCCCCCCCCCCCCCCCCTGTGTTCGTCTTGTCTGTCTCGTATGTCCGTTGTTTTTTTTTTTTTCCCCGGTACGTTATCATTTGTACAGTATGGAGTTAAAAAAGAAAATGGGAACGTCATCACTCATGTATGATAATGGGTTGCTAGACAGTGTTTGACCTGTATCATGTCCCAATAATAACCTTTTTGTTGAAAAAAAAAAAAGGTGAGACAAATTGCACAGACTCTCACACACTGATCTCTATCTGAACTTGCTCTTGTCCAGATACTGCATTGTGCATTTGTCCTTCTGTTTCCATGGATCGCCCCCGATTCTACGGACGCAGGAACTATCTTGCTTCTGCCGTGCTGGCCAAGCGAAAGGCGGAAGCTATTTCCCAGCCAAAACCTAAGCGAAAACCAAAGCAGAATAAAGAAAATGTTCCGAAGGCTCCCAAGGTTAAGACCCCTGGGCCTTATTTTGCAAGGAAGAAGATTGGCGCACTTAGCAATTTTGTAAGGAAGAAGATTGGCGCACTTAGCACTGTGCAAGTCAAGTGGAATCCTGATTCTCTCCTGGCACCCCCCGGCTCACCTGCTCCACAACCCATCCCTGACGCTGCTGCTCTCCTGTCAACCCCGGCTCATCTGCTCCACAAACCATCTTTGATGATGCTCTCCTCCTGGCAACCCCCTGGTCACCTTCTCCACCACCCACCTACACAGATATCTACAGTACGGACCAAAAGGTTGATCTTATTTTGGAGATCATGTTGAGTATGGATATGCGCATGGAGAAAATGGAAAGAAACATGGAGAAGATGGCAATGAAGATTGAGAAAATGGAAAGGAAGATTGTGGGGATGTATTCTCGAGTTCCTGTCCCTGTCCCTGTACGTCTGACGCAGGAGCAGGAGGGTGGCCAGCATGACGTGACCTTCACGCTTCCCTCACCACCAAGCATCCCACGCTCACCCCATTCATCAGAATACGTGTACTGCTGCGGCCAAGTTTATTCGAGCATTTGCCCGTTCTTGGCCGCAGCAGTAGCCTGGCGCGCGCCCGAGGGTGACGGGCGCGCGCCGAAGCAGCGGAAGAGCGCCCTCCGATCGGGGCGCTCTCCCTACCGCTGCCGGGTCCGCCGGGTCCCCCGGAACCCCCTGCCGCCGTCCCGCGATCGCGGGACACCAGGGCTCCCTCGGGGAGCCCTGGACGCGCGTGCAGGGGGTGAGGGCTCCCGAAGACGCGTGACCGCGCGTCTATGACGCGCGGCACGCCGAGGGGCGGCCACTAGCAAGCCGGGAAATCTCCCGGCTTGCGGTACCGGCCACACTTTAATAAAGTGTGTCGGTAGTGTATGAGTATGCCTTTGAGGATGAGGTGACAACGCCGGTAAGGCCAAAACAGGAGGAAAGCATCCTCCCACACCGCCTACTCTCACCCGCTGCCAGAAGTACCCCAGCACCACCCAGTCTTCCAGCAATGCCGGACATCAACTTGACCGACCTGACCCAGCAAGACAGGGAGAAATACAAGACTGGATCTGCTGGTGTACCCCAAAAATTTGCCCTGGCAATATTTAAACACCACGTCAGTTTTGAGATGTACAGCGGTTGGACCCACAGTGTAAATTATGAAGGAAATAAAAGAAAGAGGGCTCTGCCAGCAAATTTAAGAAAGACCATTTTGAATGAATTGGAGCGTTATGTCCGTGTTACCCCTACCCTTATGAGAGACACTATAAATGGCCTGTTGAGGCATACAAGGGCTCATGCTTGGAGTGGCATCCCTCTTGCTAATGACTTTTCCCAAACTCTACAGTAGTGCAAAAGTTTTCCATCCCAAAAAAAAAAAAAATTACTGTAGCATTGTTTTATTGTTTAATGTGTTTAATCATTTTTAGTTTGTTTTTTATTGTGTCGAAATATTGATATTGTCTAATCATTTGTTGTCAATCAGGCACAGGTAAGTACAGTAGCGGCAGCTTTTATTTGAACACTTCCCGCACGGCAGGATGCGTGCGGGAAGCGTGGAGACGTGGCGCGTTGCGGCGCACTGTGACGTCACAGTCACGTGCACGCCCGGCTTCCCCGGCTTCCCCGGGCTTCCCCGACACCCCTAGAGTTTAAAGTGAGGTAAGCGGGGGTGCGGGGAAGCAGAGGGGCAGAGCAGGAGCCGAGTTCTGGGTCGGGAAGGGGGGGTAAAATGCGCGCAAAGTGGAGGGGGGGTGCGTGTAGGAAACGCGGCGGCGCGCGGTCGTGACTGGCGGCAGCCGGAGTAGATCCCGGCATGCCGCCGGCATTAGTTCAAATAAAAGCTGCCGCTACTGTATGTTACTGTATAGAAATTTGTTTGTGCAAAAAAAAATGGGTTTTAATCTTTTTTTTAAATACTTATTGTATATTGTCTAATCATTTGTTGTCAATCAGGCACAGGTGAGTATGTTACTGTATGTCCCACCACCGCTCTGACATCAGAGCTACGTGGCTCAGCAGTTTCATGCGCTCCTCCTCTGTCTTCGCGGGTCCCGCCTCCGGTCTTCGTCCCCGTACTGACGCAGGTGTCATGGCGCCCATGAACGGCGCTACCTGGTCGCCAGCATGATGCGTGGATTACGCGCGGAGCACGTGCGCTCTCTTGAGTCCCCACTGCTACATCCATCGGCTGTGTAATAGGACGCACCTGCAAGATCCTGCAGCCTATCAGAGAGGGTGCTTCTGCTTCCTGGACACCTCCCATTGGTGGGAGGTCCTTTAAATACCTTGTCTGAACTTTCCTTCATTGCCGAGTATAGCTTCTGTTTGTGACGCTGAACCTCACTGCTTCCTGCCTCTCTATCGCTTACCTTGCTGCCTGACCCTGCTTGTACTTTGGACTTTGTGATACTCTCCTGCACTGACCCTGGCTTTGGCTTTACGACGACTTTGCTTTCTCCAATCCTGACTCCGGCTACATATCCCATACGATCCGCTACTCTCTACTGCTAGATCCGGCAATTATCACGTTTATGCTGTCCTCTATAACCCTGATCCTACACTCTAGGAACACTTGCGGTTCGCGGTTGTGGTCAGCGTTCTATATCAATCCCTACCTGTGGCGAGGAAAGGGTTAACAAGGCTTATAATAAAGGTCAAGACCACTTGGTTACCCCTGACCCGTGTTTCGTGGTCCTATAGTGTCAGCTCTTGGGCCCAGGCATTGTGTATGCATTACTGTAACTGTGTGACAACTGCCATTTTTGTGCTTTACCTTTTCCAGACATGCTGGGACCGGGAGATTTTCAGGAGGTAAGTTTCAGGGTGTGTTTGCCAGAGAAAATTGTTACAGATTGTGACTAGGTAAAGGGGTTTCCAAGTTATGAGTTACCCCAGAAATATATCTGGGAATCAAGTGAGATTCTCAGATACATGGAAGCCCAGTGGTCTAGGCAGACCCCCATCCTGAAAACATTCTTGCAACTCACCCCTAGGATGTCGTGCTTCAGCATAATCCAGGAAAAGGTAATATGAGGCACAGGGTTGCCTGGTATAGAGGAAGTTTGTTTTATTAACATGGGGACACAAGGGGTTAATGTATATTTTACCACACATAGGAAAGGCCACAATATATTAAATTACATGGGTATAGTTTAATGTGTATACATGTTGATGCTCTGTGGGTGAACTGTGGGATTTAGAAGTCATGGCTAGCAGGCTCAGTGCAAGTGCGGTTGAGAGTTTATTGAGGGGGTAAGGAAATGTTTAATTCATGCTAGAGTAAAACGGTGAAAGTTAGGTTTTAAAGTCCCAGCGGGGGCTTATGACTAATAGCTTCAAAGGGACATTTGTCCAAGAGGTGTTAAACATTTGTTGACACGTAGGGTGTGTAAGCCTGGGCTTTGAAATGCTTAGCAGGATTTGAAGGTGTTAACCTCTTGTTAGCGGGAAAGATCAAATAATTTGTTAGCCCTTCCGTGCTAATTGAAGCCCCAATATCCTTAGATTAAAAGCGCCCCTTTTGCCTAGCTAGACTGAGCGGCATTCTTTAAGAAATCAGGAGGGCATATGCTTAGTGGTAAGTGGCCAGTGGGGGGAAGGTGACAGTTTTGTTGCACATGATCAGACACTGTTCTGAAGCTTCTGCCAGGCTACCTGTGTTACTGGTGGAGCATGCCCATTGGCCAGGGATAAAATTCCCATGCCGTGATTAGCTGCACACTGACAGGATGGATTTTTGGGAGTTTTTAAAAAGTCATGCAGTCAGTCATAGAGTTAGATTCATCAGTTCCATCAGATCCATCAAAGTTTTTCATGAGTTCTATCAGTTCCATCTTGTGGGATTCACCTGCGATTCAGCCCCATTTGAGAAGTACCACCTCTGAGTAAATCGCCTAAATTTCTCAGCTGTGACCGGAATTCAACAGCAAGAGGCCACAGGAAGGAAAAATGTCCGGGAATTATTTTGCTGTGTGTTTGCAACTAGAAAAGATTTGTTTTGTTATCCCAGTTTCAAAAGTAAGTGTGTCTTCTTCCTGTAATTTGTGTAACATAGTTGTGTACGTTCGTTATGTGAATAAATGCAATTTATTTTTATCTCTCTGCTTTTCTCAATCAATGATCCCGGTAATTAAAAGTCTTAATAAGCTTGGTCTACCGTGACACTACCTCAGCCCCGCGGTCGAGCCTCGTTTGTGGTGAGCTACACGTTACAGTTTGCTCTGCCAAGCAAACTTCGACCCTGCTGAGGTAGGAAGAGTCCTGAGCAAGCATGCCAACGCCCTGTCGAGTCTTGAAAATAAATGGGAGTCTAATGACCAAAATTTGAGGACCCTCCAGGAGGAAATTAGAACCCTATCCCTGCATCTACAAGGGCTACGCACAGACCCATCGCACTTGGTCACTAGTACCCCAGTCATGCCTTCTTTTCTGTCTGAACCCTGGCTTCCCACAACCAATCGATATGGTGGAAATCCTCACGAGTGTTGGGGTTTCCTTAACCAATGCTTCATTCAGTTTGAAATTAATCCTTCCCGCTTCACCTCTCCTCGTTCCAAGGTATCCTACATAATCTCTCTTCTTGTAGATGATGCACTTGCCTGGGAGCGAAGATCTGACCTCACCCAAAGCCTTTACCAAGGAATTCCGCTGTTCGATACACCGGGTCGAAAGATATCTGCAGCTTCTGCTTTATTCTATGTTTCCCATGGTAACCGCCCAGTCGCACGTTATACACTCGAGTTTAGCACCATTGCCGCAGAGACGGACTGGAACAGAGAATCATTGTCTGCTGCCTTCTGGCAGGGTTTATCTGAAACCGTGAAAGATGAATTTGCGACTCAAGACCGGCCCACCGATCTGGAAGATCTCACTGTGATCTGCATCAAGGTTGACCATTGTCTTCAGGAGAGAAAGATAGAGAGACGACTTCTTCGCATGCCCCCTACCAGGATAAGCACCAACCTAGTGAGCCAGTTTGAACTATCTGCCTCAGACTCATCTGAACCTATGCAGTTGGGTGTCACTACTCTCTCACACTCGGAGAAACAACGTTGCATAGACGCTAGACTTTGTCTGAATTGTGGGGGGTCCTGGACATTTCACATTCTCTTGCCCCAACAAGGCAGGAACCGCAAGGTTCCCATGAGGCCTAGGGTAGTCTCATTGGGAATGATCTCTTTATCCTCTATAGCCACTTCTAATCCCACAAGGATCCTTGTGCCTATCTCCTTGTCGGGTAAGAGATTATCTATATCCACATTGGCCTTTCTTGATATCCAGTGGCAACTTTATTGATCAGAGCTTTGCAGAGAACCATAATATTCCTCTCGTGTGCAAAAAGAATCCTATTGCCTTGGAGGCTATTGCTGGTAGACCGCTTCAGCCTGCATTAATCTCTTTGGAGACTCAGATTCTTCAGCTACAGTCTGCAGATAACCACATGGAAGATATTTCTTTCAACGCCATTCACACTCCTTCCATAGCAGTAATCCTGGGTCTACCCTGGCTACAACTACATAATCCTTGGATTGATTGGTTAAACAAGGAACCTATCCAGTGGAGTCCATACTGAGTTCAAAATTGTCTCGAGGGCCAAAGTAATGTGTGTGCTACAACTGTATCTGAGGACAAATCAAGGGTACTGTTGCCGGAGGAATATACCGACTTCAAGAATGTCTTCGACAAAGTCAAGTCTGAAATACTTCCTCCACATCGCCCCTACGATTGTCCTATCAAATTGCTTCCCGGTACCACACCGCCTAGAGGAGCCTCCTATCCATTGTCTATGCCTGAAACTAAAGCCATAAAAGAATATATTGTCGAGAACTTTCAGAGGGGATTCATCTACAAATCCACATGTCCCGCTGGAGCTGGGATTTTCTTCGGAAAGAAGAAAGATGGGACCTTGCGACCTTGCATTGACTATCGGAGCCTCAACAAAATTACTATCAAAAATCGCTATCCTCTTCCTCCCATATCCAAACTTTTGATCTTCTTCAAGGAGCTAGAATATTTTCCAAACTGGATCTACGGGGTGCGTATAACCTTTTCAGAATTCGTCAAGGCGATGAGTGGGAAACTGCATTCAATACCCGAGATTGACACTACGAGTACATGGTCATGCGTTTTGGCCTCTGTATTGCCCCAGCTGTGTTCCAAGATTTTGTCAATGAGATATTCAGGGATCTTCTCAACTCTTTTATAATTGTTTACTTGGACGATATCCTGATCTTTTGTAAATCAGCGCAGGAACATGTAGGACACGTCAAACAAGTACTTTGTCTGCGAGAAAACCATTTATTCGCTAAACTCGAAAAGTGTCACTTCCATCAATCTCCTACAGTTTTCTTAGGATACATCATTTCGGATACCAGTCTTATGATGGATCCTGCCAAGGTCAAAGCGGTTCTGGACTGGCCCCAACCCACCACTCTCAAGGCTGTACAGCTCTTCCTGGGGTTTTCCAATTATTATCCCAGATTCATTCAGAAATTCTCTTCTCTAGTACTGTAGCTCCCCTGGCAGCTCTTACTAAAAAGGAGAAGATTCCTCGTCTTGGTCTTCTGCTGCAGTCAAGTCTTTTGATCTCTTGAAAAAAATGTTAGAATCCGCCCCGGTTCTGGTTTATCCCGATCCTAATCTCCCCTTTACCCCCGAAGTGGATGCATCTGACGTCGGTGTGGGCGCTGTGCTTTCCCAGACGAAGAATCCTCAAGCCAGGTTTCACCCCTGTGCTTTTTTCTCCAATAAATTTTCTGCAGCTGAACGTAACTATGATATTGGTAATCGTGAACTCTTGGCCATGAAACTTGCCTTGGAAGAATGGAGACACCTTCTAGAAGGAACAGAGGTGCCTATAACAATTCTTGCGGATCACAAGAATTTGTTGTACTTAGAGGGATCTCGTCGCCTAGGAGCTCGCCCAGGCAGATGGTCACTCTTCTTTTCAAGTTTCAACTTTGTAATCTCCTACCTTCCTGGGATGAAAAACATCAAAGCAGCTGCTCTGTCTCATCAATTTACTCTTGAGGATAATTCGGAGGACCAACTCAAGTCTATTCTTCCATCTAAACTTTAAGGCTTCAAAGGATATCGTTCTTCAACAAAACCAGATTCCTGATAACCTTACGGTTCCGGAGGGTCGTCTGTTTACCTCTCCTCCTTTGTGCAAACAGGTCCTGGAGTGGGGACATTCTTCCAAATCGGCAGGTCATCCTTTGGGCAAAGAGGATGTTGGATCTCATCTCTCGGACCTTCTGGTGGCCTGGGATGCAGAAGGATGTTAAGGACTTTTTACTTGTGTGCCCAATATGTGCCAGGACTAAGACATCTAGAAACCTCCCTGCTGGTTTACTTCAGCCATTACCTTTTCCAGTTCGGCCATGGACACACTTGTCCATGGATTTCATGGTGGATTTACCCATTTCCAAGGGTATGAACACTATTCTTGTAGTAGTAGATCGGTTCTCCAAGCAATCATATTTTGTACCTCTCAAAGGCCTGCCTTGCTCTCCCAATCTTGCAGAGATATTCATCAAGGAGATTTTTCTCCTGCATGGGATTCCGACAGTGATTGTATCTGATAGAGAATCGCAGTTCGTATCTACATTTTGGCGTTCTTTTTGTCTTCAGATAGGAATATCTCTTCACTTTTCTTCTGGGTACCACCCGCAAACTAATGGGCAGACGGAGAGGACCAACTAGTCTTTGGAGCAATTCATTCAGTGCTTTGTGTCCGATTCCCAGGACGATTGGTCGGAGCTTCTTCCTTGGGCGGAATTCGCACACAATAATCTTCGTAGTGAATCAACCACTGAATCTCCTTTTTATATTAATTACGGGTTCCATCCCGCTAATCTTCCTCTTACAGTTGCTACCTCAAGGGTCTCAGCCGCCGACGACAGGATCAAGGAGCTTCAAACTCTGTGGAAAAGGAACCAAAGGAATATCAAGTCAGCTGTCAAGAGACAGAAACATCAGACTGATCGCCATCGCAGACCAGCTCCTAAATTCAGGCCTGGCGACAAATTCTGGTTGTCTTCCAAAAACATTAGGCTGAAGGTCCCGTCGATGAAGTTCGCGTCTAGATTCCTCGGTCCGGTCTCTATTTCCGAAAAGATTAATCCGGTATCTTAACGTCTGTCCTTACCTCCATCCATGAGAATTCCTTCGGTCTTTCATGTGTCACTACTCAAACCACACTCGGTCACCATTCCACCCACCACCTCTGTGTTGGTACAGGGTCAGTATATTCTATCTATCTTTGATTCCAAACTTTCAAGAGGCTCTTTGTACTATCTCATTCCCTGGAAGGGATTCGGCCCAGAAGAGAGGTCTTGGGTTCCCAGTTATCGGGTTCATGCGACAAGAATGGTCAGGAGATTTCATCTAAATTTTCCAGAAAAGTCTTCATGGAGTCGCCCAGAGGACGCTGTGACGAGACCAGGGGTAATCAGGCCTAAATAAAGGTATTATACCACCCAACTCGCGTTGGGAATAAAGGGGTTAAAAGTATTTACACTGCACTGCTGTCTTTGCCCTGTCCCAACCATCTTAACCCTCATTTGCAGGCTATTCCCTGCCGGCTGTAATGGAAGTGAATGTAATACCTGCTATATTCTATTGCGACACAAGATGGGTATCCATTTCAAGTGCTTGACTCTGTAACCGCAAAGCAATTGAATAATTGGCTTGCAGTTAGATTTCAAGTGCTTTTACCAATACAATGTATCAGTACCTCGTTAGCCTGCAGAACTTGAAAGGAAGTAAGTCAATGGCCATGAGAAGTAGGTCAATTGACGTGGGAACCGGGGGAACTTGGGTTGCCACAAGCAAGGCTATTCAATAAAGCAGGTTAACTTGTGAACGGAGGCACCCATCACCCTGGTTTTTGGTGTGCAAGCCTAAGTTGGTAAAACACAAACATATTATATAAATTACAGTCATGGTACACCGGGAAACATACTGGACACCTAACAAGCTCCTATTGAACCCCCAAAATAACCACAACATATATATAAGCATAAAAAATGGAGAGTGAACTCCTGAGTTCCAATGCTAAACAATCATATATAATGATATGCAATCACTGTCCAGGTGTAACTAGGATTGGAGTCTCCAGCAGGTATAAATTAGAAAAAGTATATGGTAAGATATAGGGTGGTTATATAGGTATAAAACAAATCAGTCGGGGGTTAATAAGCAAATGTGGACCAGGGGCACAGGGAAATGCAACCACCGTAACATATGCTGTGACCCATAAAAGTCCCAATAATGCTAACCTTACCCGACTGGTATCCGAACCAACCCCTGAAGCCAAGTAGTATGCTGAAGTGGTGTCCCGTATTGAACCATGCACGGCTGCCGGGTACACAATAGCTGTAGATCCCACGTGTACGGCGTTCTTAGTGACATCACTGCCATCCCATGGATCACTGCGGCCCCTCCCACCCGACATCTGTCCAATCCCCTGCCGTCTTGCTGAGCTGCTCCCATCCTCCTCAAATGGCCACCAATCTCCTGCACCGTTACTCCCTGGTAGTGTAGTGTGGTGTGCTCTGCTCATACTCTGCCCCCGGCTCTCGGCATTCTCACCCAATCCCCTGCAGCCTAGCATTCTACTATGAAGGAGTATGCCGGGGCAGGGCTTTGTAGAATGCCGGCTGGCCGGCACGCAGGGGAGGCAATTCAACAAGCGGGAAGCCAGTGGCCTGTAAATTCAAGAGCCCTCCTCTGCCTTCACCATCGCGCTGCACGCGTAGGTTTGAATAGACGGCGAAATCCAAAGGACTGCCTTCAACAGCCGCTCTCATCTCCTGCACCCTCCCGCTGCCTGTCTCTTTAAATGGAGGCCGCGGCCCCTTCTGCGTCATTACGCGTCTGCGCTTTCAGACCATCAAGCCTCCCGCGCTGAAATATCGTTCGGCTTCAAGAAACCCCCGGTGGGATCGAGAGGCGGGGCCGGGTGGGCGTCCTAACGGCTCCTCCTCCATTCCACCTCCCTCCAAGCTTCTACGTCACTGACCCCCCCCTTCGCACTCCGCGACCGGCCGCTCGTGGTGCGTCATCGTGCCGCGCGGTTGCCATAGAGACCAGGCTCCGCCGGGTGCATTGAGCGGCTTCCTCCCCCCTGACGGCGAAATCCAAAGGCGTGCCCACAGAGACGGCTCGGCGTGCCGGTAGCGGCCGGCAGGCCGTCCCTATAGCGCAGCAACCTGTGGGGGCTTTGGGGAAACTCCTAGGGCCCTACAGGGGTGAATGACCTGTCCCACTCCCCTAACTAACTAAGTCCCAATCCTAACTGTAACTAGCCTCGCAGGAACAACCTGCAGCAACAACATGCAGCACTAACACACCGCACACGCAGTCAACCTGCAGACCGCAACACACGCAGTCAACCTGCAGACAGCAACACACTGTATACACTGTGCTTACTTGTCAGCGCTCACTGCACTACCAGCCGTGATCCACTGACAAGCCTGCACCCTCTCACACCTAAGGGCAAGCTCCCTATCTCGGGCCGTCCCTTATCAATTACCCCCTACCCTAACAGGGATTGGGGCCTGCCTGGGACTTGGGGATCCTTACCTGGTGCAGGAGCCACTCGCTCCCTGCACCCTTCCTTCCCCTTCCTGCTCCCAGCTCCAACTGCCGTTCACAGCGCGCGAAATGTATCTTATTCTCCTGGGCTGAGAATCCTCCAGCCCTATTGGCTCCTATGAGACATCTGGTGTCTCCCTCGCTATGCCTCCTGGGAGTTGTAGTTCCCAGGAGGCTGCTAAAGCATTGGGGCCGCGTGTGCACTTGCCCTGCGCATGCGCGAATGCATAATGGCCGCCGCAACCTTTTCCTCGCCGTACCTGCCCTCGCGCGACTTCCTAAGGGCTGCCGGGACGCTCTGTCTCCATCTGCGCATGCGCGATCCCGCGCACGCTCGCGCAACATGTCATGGCGGCCCCCGCTAGCCGGGTGCGCCGCCGGAGCTCCAGGGAAGCCGAGCGCTGCCTGCACTGGCCCCCACCCTTGCGAAGTGCCGGCGGGTCCGTCGCTGCCTCCGGCGGCACCCGCGACCACTCGGCACTCGCGGAGGGGGGTCAGTGAGTGAAAAACAAGACCGGGGCTACATACATATATATATATATATATATATATATATCTCAATAAGAGTGCTACTGAGTGTGGATAATGTATACAAACCAAAGACAGGGGTCCCCAATGCTACTTCCAATTGACAAAACATGTAAAGTAATAAGTATAAAGTTTACATACTTCAATAATAAGAATATTTATTTGGTTATTTAGTTAAACCCTTTGGCCAAAGCGTCATAAGCCAGCATACCACGTCAAGGTAAACCAAAATTAATGCAGGTCCCAACACTAAACTGTGAACCCTTCCTTTTACCTCTGTATGAGGGGAAGCAACCACAGTGAGTCCTGTTCATTCTAGCATTTTTTCAGTTGTTACCCCACAAGCCTGTTCTGACATCCCCTACCACCATGTGGGAGACCCAGATCTACTGTGAGCCAGCAGGTATGCACCACCGCACTCCATGTAGCACCAACATCTCCCGGAGGAGGGGATATGTGTTACATACTATATGAAGTTTTATATACGGCTAAATATTTTAATATTTGTAATCATAATTTTATGTTACATTACAAAGGATAATGTAGCATGATCCATATAGTAATAATAGCAACCCAATTAATATATTTGACTGATCCTCTATAATCAACTATATACAAAAAGGGAGGTACAACCGTGTGACAGGGTAAACAAAAGCCACCAGTTATGTGCCTGGAAAACCTATGTCTAGTCTGCAGTGCAGCACTGACTAGGTTAACTTCAACTGGGAACCTCAGGATAATTAGTTGGATCCTAGCTGCCTAATCAAGGTGTGTTAAAACCCAGGCTGTAGACAGATGGAGGCTGTTGATGATATATATATAGCATGTTTTTGTATAGCGCTGCTAGTTATACGTAACGCTTTACAGAGACATTTTTGCAGGCACAGGTCCCTGCCCCGTGGAGCTTACAATCTATGTTTTGGGTGCCTGAGGCACAGGGAGATAAAGTGACTTGCCCAAGGTCACAAGGAGCCGACACCAGGAATTGAACCAGGCTCCCCTGCTTCAAACTCTCAGTGCCAGTCAGTGTCTTTTACTCACTGAGCCACTCCCTGATGAGAGAGGAGTAAGCTGCTAAAGTGATTCCTGAAAACAAGGTCTGAGTAGCAAAGTAGTGAAACTGTGAACTGTCTGTCCCCTGCATAGAAAAAGGGTATCTGCATATATATAAACTGTCTGCTAAAGAGAAACTGTTTTGTTCGGTTTGCTGAAGGAAAAGCCATTTTCGTTTGTTGCTGAAAAAGAGCTATTTTTGTTTTGTGTGCTGTCTATTTTTCAAGGCAAAATAAAACAGCCTTGTCAAGAAACCCACGTGTGTAGTTGCATGTACCCTGCAACATATGGTGTCAAGAATTGGGAAGGATTTTGAAAGGCCCTGCAGTTAAAGGGCCATACATACACACAAGAATGAAAAAAATGGAAGAATTTTTTAAAGAGTTTTTGTGCGAGCAGACCAAACAGCAGGGACAGTTAATGCAGGAGCAGGCCCGG
>WSYH01009508.1:0-25800 GCA_036426205.1 Ascaphus truei | reverse complement strand
AGACCTGGAGTCCCTAGCTGTATTAGGACCCCCTTTATCTCGATATTGGGGGTTTTGCCAGCAATAAACCTGACATTTGGCATAGTCCATGCAGTCTCTTTCAAACTTAAATTGTTTCTTGTCACTGATAGTGTCTTCAATGGATTCTATATTGGACAAGAGGGTTTTATCATTTTTTATGAACTGCTCCATTTTGGCAAAAGGTTTCAAATTGGTTCTTAGAGTATTGATTTCTATCATCAGCAATTCCTTTTCCTTAGTTTTTTGTTGGATTATGAGTTCCATTAATGTAACTGAACAAATATTTAAGGCATTAGTCCAATCCGATTCAAACTGCTTGTTTAGAAAACCAAATGTGGGTTTTTTTTTAATGCGTAAACCCCGTGGGATCCTATTACTCAAAATGTAGTTTTCTAATGATGTTATGTCCCACCAAAGTCTTATGTTTTGGACCAGTAAACGTTCCAGTTTAACAAAGTAGTGGGTTAGATCAGAAGGCACCTCACAGATCACTTCCTTATTTTCATCAAATAAATGTGCAGCTTTCTTTAGCCTTTTTGTGTTGTCACCACATGCATCAACGTAAGTGTCCACATCTGTGAGGTCTGTATCTGTGTCAATTTCTTCCATTATGCAAAAATTTATACAGCACTTTCCTTTGTACTAAATTTTTTTTTGAATTTGAAGTGCAAAACAATAAAAAAATGCGTTTGGCTGAAATAAAGCTACCAAAAAAGACAATACATATCCAGGAAAAATAACCGTATTCAATACTTCATAAAGTCATTTTGAACAGCCATCTTCTTCCAGATATAATATATCAATTGTAAGCATTTTCCTGTACCATCCCTGGTGAGCCTCCCAGTAAATATATGCATAGACAAAGTTTAAGGGAGTAAACCCTTGGGATACTGTGGCTACCAAAACCGTGGTGGTATGATTATGTAAGTCTGTGGTTGCAGGAGGTAGACATCCTTCAAGTATGAAAGCAATAAGCAACAAAAGTATATCCGTATAGACTAATGCAGGGCGGGGGGCCAAAACCGGGGGAAATACCAGCGAGCACGTCCAGGGAAATGCCCAAAAGTAGACCCCTATGAACCGGTATGTATAAGCCTCACCCACGCCCTGTGTCACGGAATAAACCCAGCGGTCAGTACTCACGACTCCTTAGTGATCTGCCAATAAGCTGGTTTAGAGTTGCACAGCGGTCTGCTGCATAGTGATGTCCTTGCGTGCTCCAGCCGGAAATGAGAGAGGTGGATGAAAAAACAAGTCTGGATATGGGTATACTGAAGGTTCCTTCTCTGAGAAGCTGGATATGGGTATATTGAAGGTTCCTTCTCTGAGAAGCTGGATATAGGTATGCTGAAGGTTCCTTCTGAGAAGCTGGATATGGGTATTCTGAATGTTCCTTCTCTGAGAAGCTGGATATGGTTATGCTGAAGGTTCCTTCTCTGAGAAGCTGGATATGGGTATGCTGAAGTTTCCTTCCCTGTGGAGCTGGATATCGGTATGCTGAAGGTTCCTTCTGATAAAGATTTTGATCTCTTCTCCACCACAGTTGATTTATATAAATTCACCAGAACTCTTTCATTGAAAAGATTTTTTAAACAAAGGGATACTAGGGTGGATTTAGAGATCAGGACAACTGAATTTCACATTAACACTAATGACGATTCTAATGCTAAACTCTTTGACATTAACAATCAGTTTACCTTCAAGGAACAGTGTTCCCTAAATGACATGATTGGACTATTGGAAGAGAATGTTAGATTTCAGGACCCAGGTCTTGATTTTCTAGGTAGAAAACCATCAGGACTACATAATAAATCTAAGTTCACTCCAGATAACACTAAAGGGACAGCCATTGAATTATTTACCAAAGCAGTACAGAGAGATCTTCTCCTCTTGTCTAAGGGTATACAATTCTCTGAGAAACCTAGTAACAGAGATAATCTTGGTCCAGATCTTAGACATGCGCTATCTTCCCTCAAAAATAATGAAAACATAGTAATTAAAAAGGCAGACAAAGGTGGCGCGGTCGTAGTTATGGACTATGATTATTATCACACTGAAGCACTCAGACAACTCAATGATTCCACTTATTACGACCTTTTACCCTCGGACCCAACGAGTACATTTCTATCTGAACTCACTGACCTGTTAGAGATGGGCAAAGATTTTGGTTTATTGTCCCCCAAAGAGTTTGACTATCTGCAATGCCTGCACCCTATTATTCCCGTGTTCCACCACCTACCTAAGGTACACAAATCACTAGACACACCACCAGGACGTCCAATAGTTTCTAGTATAGGGGCACTGGGTGAACACCTTTCTATTTACATTGATTATTATTTACAACCCATTGTGCACACTCTACCCTCTCACTTACTGGACACGTCACATCTTCTCACCTTATTTCAAGATTATCACTGGTCCCCAGATTTCATGTGGGTTACACTAGATGTCTATTCACTCTATTCCATCATTTCGCACACCCAAGGCCAATTTGCCACGAGACATTTTTTAGATTTAGATCCTTCACTATCACCTCTACACACGGTTTTCCTACTTGATTGTATCCACTTTTTGCTCACGCACAACTATTTTCTTTTTTCTGGCAATTACTACCTCCAAACACGTGGGACTGCCATGGGCACCTGCTTCGCCCCCTCCTATGCGAACCTTTTCATGGGATGGTGGGAAGCGACCCACGTGTTTGGAGATAGTAATCCCTTCAGACACCACATACACTTCTACCGCCGCTTCATTGATGACCTACTCATCATCTGGAGCGGTTCGGTGGAAGAATTACATTCCTTTATTAATTTTCTCAACACCAACACTTACAATCTTCACTTCACTTCACATTATCACTGCACTTACGTCAATTATCTTGATTTGAAGCTTTATGTAGGGGTGGACCAACGGATCCATACTGATATCTTTCGCAAGGACAACGCAAAAAATACCTTGCTCCATGCTGGCAGTGCACATAGTCGTGCCCTAATTAAAGGGATACCCTATGGACAATTTATCCGCCTCCGGAGAAATTGTTCTAATCTAGAAGATTTCCACATTAGGTCTATCGAGCTAACAGATCGGTTCCTCAAAAGAGGTTATACCAAAAATAACCTTCAGGAGGCCTATACAAATGCCCTCCAACAAAATAGGGAGGACATGATCAATAGGTCCATAGATAAATCTACCAATAGATTTAATAATACTAATACCTCAAGAGAGAAAAACACCAACACGGACACACCCTACTTTATTACCAAATACAGTAGGCAAGCAGAGGCTATCCGTAACATTATAAACCAACATTGGTCCATACTCACCATTGATCCCCTCCTCAGGAGTATTACAACCACTAAACCTAGATTTGTTTTCCAACGATCCCAAACTATAGGTAATATCGTAGCCCCTAGTGTCATCCCAAAAGACAGATTAACCTCTAAAAAAAAGTTCTTTCCAAATCTCAAAGGATGCTTTGCATGTGGACGTTGTAAAATATGTAGATATGTGTTTAAATCCACTACCTTTACAAATATTGATAACACAAGGTCTTACAATATTCCAATGTTTTGGAATTGCAGAACAGAGGGCCTCATGCAGAGAGCATAGAATTTTAAAATTGGCGAATTTCATAAAAAGTAGCTTTTTTGGAGAGTTTTATTCTCCATATGCAGAAAAGTGCGAATTCTGCTATGTTTAACATGGATGCGTGTGGCGAGTTTAAATTGGCGAGATGCGCGCTTCAGAAACGTGTAAAAACAAATTCGCGCCTTTTTTTCCCCTTTACTATAGGCGGCGAGCGCCATCTTGCCATCTTTTCCTGGCGCGGCAAAAATGCGAGAATCGCGCCATTTTCTTGGCGCGAACAGCCGCTACATGCCGTTCGCACCTCTCTGCATTCGGAGAGTTTTAAAAATGACGAGATGGAGGTTCTCGCCAGCCACGAGGAGAGTTTTAGCAATAGAAAAAACAAAATGGCGCGTTTTTCGTAACTCGCCATTTTCTGCCGGTTTCTGCGCGAAATTGTACAAAAAATGGCGAATTTCGAAATAACGATGCTCTCTGCATGAGGCCCAGAGTTCGTAATATACATGCTCATTTGTGGTTGCCATAAAAAATATATAGGTTTAACCACACGTATGTTTAAGACAAGAATACTTGAACATATGCGATTAATACTCAAAAGAGACGAATCACATCCTGTATCAAAACATTTCAATATCTGTCAGAATGGCACTTTAACAAACTTCAGATGCATAGCAATAGAACAGATACCCATACATTATAGGGGCGGTGATAGGGTTACCACACTTTACCGCAGAGAGGCCCACTGGATCTTCACCCTTGATACATTAATTCCCAAGGGATTAAATACGGAGTGGGATCTCAAATATTTCCTATAACACATGTATGATATCATGTGGTGGTCTGTTCACATATTTCCTCCTATCTAACATCTTTTATGACCCCTTTGACTACCCTTAGAGGTTTCTATGGTTAGCCTGTCTGAAGCTAACTTTAGTTACTCTACAAACTATTGTACATTTGATGGTTATTTTGGCTATTGTATAAACTTTTGAATATTTTGTTTATTACCATGTTATCATCTCAGTCAGTGGATGTCTATATTCATTATATTCTCTGTTAGCCCAAGTTTTCTTGCCCCCTTTTGAGTCTATCCCTCACCATCCCCCCAGTCTCTATTGATTGTAATTTATCCCATTGATTTTGCATTAGGATTGTACTATATTAGATACCATTTATATCTTAGATTTTGTATTCATATGGTCCCTGTTGAATTTCTATTGATTTAATTAATCAATTCTGACATCATCTGAATTACTTAATCATCACTATGGTGCATCCATAGACTTAATAAGTGTAATTACTTACCAGGAACTAACCATGTTCAGCTGTGAGTTAAAAAAGACAGGAGGGGCTATATATACTTGATACTCACTCAGTCCCCACTATTCCCCTTGAAAAAAGGCACTAAGGTGCCTGAAACGCGTAGGGTGTTTATGTAGCAGTTTTTTGTTTGTCCTGATATTCTTTTTTATGTAGTCTTTATTAAACAGTTTTAGTTTCTATTTTTGGTGAGCTGTCAGTGCTTTTTGGGGACCTGGTGCGATTCAACTTTCCAATCACCACTTCTGCTTCCTTCTCTGAGAAGCTGGATATGGGTATGCTGAAGGCAGGACCGTCTTAACAGCATTATAGGCCCCCGGGCAAAGCAGTGCACTGGGCCCTGCCTACACAACCATTCACAGGAATAAAAATGTAAGCTGTTAATTGCCTCCCGCGAATCCGTTACAAGATTCTGCTTCCATAACATTGCAAGCAATAAAATCGGCAACATTTCTCTCACGAATGCAGACATGCCAACTCTCCGCTACAAGTCGTCATTTTTCTCCTTCTACCATGTAAGCGGGAGATTTGAATGTTAAGGTGGGTGATCGGAAAATTAGTGTTAAATTCTGTTCTGTGCATAGATTAGCATGGGGCCCCTATGCTCGTGGGACCCCCGGGCAACTGCACAGCGTTAAGACGGCACTGGCTGAAGGTCCCTTTTGTGAGAAACTGGATATAGGTATGCTGAAGCTCTGAGAAGCTGGATATGGGTATACTGAAGGTTATGCTTCAGTGGAGTTGTGATAGCTTCAGTTTGGCCATCTTTTTTTGTTGGTACAGTGCTGGTAGGCCTAATGTTTGCAGCAGCTGGGCCGGGTCTTCTTCTGCTCTGAGGACAGTCGTTGAGTCTTTGTATGAGACTATTAAGTGGACCGGGAAACCACATCAATATGTAACTCCTTGATTCCTTAGGTGGGTTGTGAGTTCTTTTACATTACGCCCTGTTGTAATGTGGAGAAAGCCAAGTCATATAAATTTGTATAGTTGTGTTTTCAAAGATTATTTGTTTGATTTCCCTTTCCTTTTTTCATTATAATGAATAAATGACAGTGCCGCTGTGAAGCTTGAATAATTCTTGTTCTCATCATATCTCTACCATCACGCATTTTCTGTCTCTGTTGCTAACATGTCTTTGGGGATCATGCACTAAGCAGCGAAAAATTGCATTCGCCAGGGGTTTGAACTCGCCATGTTTCGTGCGTGTTGCCCTCGCAGTATGCAGGAAGGGCCGAATACCTGGCGAATCACTGTGAGAGCAACATTTCAAAACATGGCGATTAGCCGGTGGCGAGACGCTCCCCTGCCGATAAGCTGCCAATAAGCCGTCCCCTGCCGAGATCAGGCTGTTGCAGAGAGAGATCCGCCACTCTCTCTGCGCAAACCTCGGCCCAAATAAAAATATTTGTAATAAAATCTTATTCATAGTGTACATGTGCAGGGGGTCTCCAGAGCTGAACCGCATTGGTTTCAGGTCCGGGGACCCCTGCTTCCCGAAATACAGGCTATGTTATGAGGTGCCGGTATCCCTCTGCATTTAAATGTCCCGATCACGCGACCGCGGGATGTAAACAAAGCAGAGGGGTACCGGCACCCCATAAAGGGGTCTGTATCTCGGGAAGCAGGGGGTCCCCGGACGTAAAACCAAAGCAGTTAAGACCCCCTGCACATCTACACTATGAGTATAACACCCATATCAATAAACAATAATTCATTACTATAGCGGCAATCCGCTATGGTAATGAAGCAGCATTAATGTATTTTTTATAATAGTGTATGGGAGCAGGGTGTCCCCTGAGCTGAATCGCATTGATTTCTGTCTCAGAGACCCCCTGCTTCCCGAGTTACAGGTCCCGGGAAGGGGCATCAGGTGCCAGTGTCGCTGCCATCTTTATAGAGTCCAAAACGCGACGTGCCCGCTATAAAGATGGCGGCGACACTGGCACTGATGCCCCAAACCGGGGCCTGTAACTCGGGAAGCAGGGGGTCCCTGAGCCAGAAATCAATGCGGTTTAGCTCACGAGACCCCCTGCTCCCGCACAATATTATTAAAAATATATTAATGCTGCTTCATTGCCATAGCGGCTATCCGCTAAGGCATTGAAGGGGTTAACGCATAATAGCATGTTTATTGGGGACAATTGACCCCAATAAACATTGCAATAAACAACACACACCCCCTGTGCCACCAACAACCCCTATACCCCCTAACATACAGTACATATATTACATTTTTGTGATGCACAGCAATGATACTATAGGCCGGCGGTGGCCCTCGGGTGTTCCCCGCAAGTGTCCCCGCGGGCTTACAGTACCAATTCTGTGCCTCCCAAAAATAATTAAACAACACAAATACTTATAAATAAATACACCCCCCCTAACACATTACTATTATCCACATACAGGGGCTTATGCAGAGAGGTACGGTTCAAGAAAGGCTTAAATTCGCCGCAGGATTGGCATTTAATGTTGTGCTATGCAGGGTACTCCGGCAGCGCGGTGAGCATGAAATTGCTAATTAGGCGAGTTCAGAGGCGCGCGGTATTTGCCCACAAAACAGCCAACTTTTGTTGGCGGGCAAAATTTCCCCTAAACGCGCCATTTAGTAGCTCCGATTGGCGCGTACATGCGCATCGGAGCTACTGGAATCGTGCGTGTTCTAGCATTGGCGAAATCACGCTTCTCGCCACACGTCTGGCGAATTTGAATTGGCCCGCCAAGTTCTCGCCACTAACAGCCTAAATGCGGACATTTTTGCCTCTAACCTGGCGAAATTTACCTTAACGTACCTCTCTGCATAAGCCCCACAGTATGGATAATAGTGCATTTGCCCATTTCAAATAAATAAAGTACAATAAATACATATTGCACTCACCCATGTCCGGCTGCCACGATGAAGGCCATCCTCATCTTCATCTTCGTCCATGCCCCCCTCCGATGCTGCAAAACATACACAAGAATAAAAAGAGCCAATGAAATGTCCCCTAACCCCTTAATCACCTTAGCGGTCATTAACCGCTATAGTCATTAAGGGGTTAACCCACCCTCACCCACCACTCGGAAGGCCTATACACCCTCCCCCACTACCCACCCCGTGAGGCCTAATCACCCTCACCCATTACCCACCGGGAGGCCTACCCACCCTGGCAAGGGGACAATACCGCCTTCCCCACCCCCGCTAGCCACAATAATCATAACTATATTTAATAAACAATACATAACCCACCCAGCCCCTGTGCCCCCCCATAAATACATGGTTTATTCTTTTACATACAGGGTTAATACCCCAGGCCCACGGGAGTCCCCGGTGGACCATCTTTCTCTAGTCTCCATTCTGAACCTGGCTACACACACTGACGATCCGCTACTCTCCAATCCTGAACCTGGCAACATACCTCGACGATCCAATACTCTCCAATCCCGAACTTGGCTACATACCCCGACGATCCGCTACTCTCCAATCCTGACTTGGCAAATACCCTCTACTATTCTCACGTCTATACTCCTGACCTGGCTTTCACGACCAATCTACATTCTAGGAGCACCCGTGTGGCTGTGGGTTGGCGTTACTCAATTCCCTACCTCAGCACCGCGGTCGCGCTTCGTTTGTGGTGAGCTTCGCGTTACATAGTACTTATAAACTTCATAGTTGCTAGAATGAGCAGGATTGAAAATGCCACTCAATGCACATCTTGCCACATGTATGTGCACTTGGATCAGCTGTTCCAAGGAGCATACCACTGTGAGAGGTTTGAGTGGGTGGTCTCTTTAGAGTCAGAGATTGCTGAATTGAAGAGGCAACTTGCAATATTAAGGGGCATTGGCAATCTTGAAAAGGGTTTAGAGCTCACTGAGCAGGCCCTTGTTTCAACTAGTGGTACAGATGGTGGCGCTGTTAGTGAGGAGCAGGTAGGTAGCTTGGTTGCTGCTAGTGAGCAGCAGATAGGTAGCTGGGTGACAGTTAGAAGGGGAAGCAGGGGCAATAGGGAGAGGCAGGTCGTTTCTGAGCTGACACATCCCAAAAGATTGGGGGAGACTAATTCCTCTAGCAGCCAGGGGAATAGTTCCTCTAGCACAGTAGGGACTCAGGATGCTCAGATACAAAGAAAGATTGTGGTGGTAGGGGACTCCATTATTAGGAAGGTAGATAGGGCAATCTGTTGCCATGGCCGCATGAACCGAACAGTTTGTTGTCTCCCGGGTGCTCGGGTTTGGCACATTGCAGATCGGGTAGACAGATTGCTGGGGGGGGGGGGCTGAGATTGACCCGGCAGTCTTTGTACACGTTGGCACCAATGACAAAGTTAGAGAAAGATGGAGGTAAAAAATCCTAAAAAATGATTTCAGGGATCTAGGCCAAAAGCTTAAGGCAAGGACCTCCAAGAGGGTATGGAGGTAGAATGGGGGCAAGTGCGAGTTTGACAAGCAGTGAGACACCCATAGTTAATTCAGATAATACTAGAAAACTTCTAAAGACTAAACCAAGTGGGCGCAGAAAGGAAGGAGCAGATAAGATAATAGTACAGGCTGAAAAAAAAATTAAATGCATGCTTGCTAATGCAAGAAGTGGATGAAAAAACAAGTGACGCCGCGGTCACAGCTCCTCCAAACAGCCAAAACGCATGTAGAAAAATAAAAAAACTTTATTGATTCAACAAGTGAACAACAGCCATAGTCAACCTCTGACGCGTTTCGTCCGGGTTACGGACTTTTTTTTTTTAATCAATAAAGTTTTTTTATTTTTCTACATGCGTTTTGGCTGTTTGGAGGAGCCGCGGCGTCACTTGTTTTTTCATCCACCTCTCTCATTTCCGGCTGGAGCACGCAAGGACATCACTATGCAGCAGACCGCTGTGCAACTCTAAACCAGCTTATTGGCAGATCACTAAGGAGTCGTGAGTACTGACCGCTGGGTTTATTCCGTGACACAGGGCGTGGGTGAGGCTTACATATACCGGTTCATAGGGGTCTACTTTTGGGCATTTCCCTGGACGTGCTCGCTGGTATTTCCCCCGGTTTTGGCCCCCCGCCCTGCATTAGTGTATACGGATATACTTTTGTTGCTTATTGCTTTCATACTTGAAGGATGTCTACCTCCTGCAACCACAGACTTACATAATCATACCACCACGGTTTTGGTAGCCACAGTATCCCAAGGGTTTAATCCCTTAAACTTTGTGCGTGCTAATGCAAGAAGCCTGACAGATAAAATGGGGGAGCTTGAATTAATACCTGCAAGGAAGCAGTATGATATCATAGGCATTACTGAAACATGGTGGGATGAAACTCATGACTGGACAGTTAATTTAGAGGGTTATTCCCTTTTTCGGAAGGATCGAACAAATAGAAGGGGAGGTGGAGTATGTTTATATGTTAAACCGGAGCTAAAACCTATTATTAGGGATGATGTCTATGAAGGGAATTATGAAAATGTAGAGACCTTGTGGATAGAAATTAGCAGTGGAGGTAAAAGTATAAAGAAAATGTTTGTAGGGATATGCTATAAACCCCCAAATATCTGTGAGATTGAGGAAGCTAAAATACTTTTGCAATTGGAGAAGGCATCAAAACGTGGTCATATTTGCCTAATAGGGGATTTTAATTATCCAGACATAGACTGGGGAAATGAGATTAGCATTACAACAAAAGGAAACAGGTTTTTGGGGGTGCTTAAAAACAATTATATGACCCAAATTGAGGAACCAACCAGGAGAGGGGCAGTACTGGATTTGGTCATATCAAACAATGTAGAAGTAATAACAAATATTCAAGTCCTGGAACATTTGGGTAACAGTGATCATAACATGGTCTCATTTGAAATAAATTATCAAAAAAGAGATTACTTGGGTTCAACAAAGACCTTAAACTTTAGAAAGGCAGACTGAGGTCTAATCTACAAGTAATACAATGGGATGATGTTTTTGCAGGGAAAAATGTAGAAGATAAATGGGCCGTCTTTAAAACATTGTTTGAAAAGCACGCTCATCAGTGTATATATACCCTTGGGTAATAAATATAAAAGAAATAAGTCAAAACCAATGTGTCTAAATAAAAGGTAGGGGAGGAAATGGACAAGAAGAGGAAGGCGTTTAGATTCTTTAAGTCAGAAGGGACGGAGACATCGTATCAGAATTACAAGGAATGTAACAAAAATTGCAAAAGGGCAATCAAATTAGCAAAAATGGATAATGAAAAAAAATTACAAAAGGATTGCACTAGAAAGTAACACATGTTTGTTCTTCCGGACCATACCCCTTCCAATGAATCAGGAACTGTAAATGACCTATGGAAAAACGAGAATACAGGATGGCTTGGACCTCGAACTCAGGTTGTCCCTGTATGGAGACGGGTTTAGGTCTTGGGTCTTTGGAAGGGAAGCAAGTGCTCTGGATGAAGGGTTTGAGCAAGGAAACATGGAAAGCCGTGGGAATTCTCATGGTCGGAGGAAGTTGTAACCGGTATGTGACTGGGTTAATGCGCTGGAGAACCTCGAAGGGTCCCATGAATTTTGGGGACAGTTTCGGGGTAGGAGTCTTCAGGTGGATGTTTTTGGCAGAGAGCCACACCTTACTCCCTGGCTTGTATTCAGGTGCCTCCTGACGATGCCGATCGGCTTGAACTTTGTACCTCTGGGAAGCGCTAGCGAGTGCCGATTGAATCCTCCTCCAGGAGTGTTGAAGGACGGATATCCGCGTATCGGCTGCTGGTACCCCTGAATGGCTACTGGAGATGGGAAGGTGAGTGGGGGGGAAACCATAATTTGCAAAAAATGGAGATTCTTGGGTAGATTCATTCTTGTGTGAATTGATCGCGAATTCTGCCCAGGGTAATAAATACGTCCAATTGTCGAGGGCCTCAGATACAAAACATCTTAGATATTGTTCAAGATTTTGGTTCATCCTCTCAGTCTGCCTGTTGGTTTGAGGGTGGTAGCTGGAGGAGGAGGAAAGGGTGATACCGAGGGATTTAGAGAAGGAGTGCCAAAATGTGGAAATAAATTGAGAACCCCTGTTGGACACAATGGATGTGGGAATACCGTGGAGTCTAAAGATCTCTTTGGAGAAAAATGTCCGCCAGAACTGGAGAAGAAGGAAGGGCCTTGAGCGGGATGAAGTGTGCCTGTTTCGTGAAGCGATCCACGACGACGATTATGGTGGTCATACCCTTGGAGAGTGGGAGTTCAACAATGAAATCCATGGAGATGTGTGTCCATGGACGTTCGGGGATGGGTAAAGGAAGCAGTAGACCCGGAGGTTTGTGCCGAGCGATCTTATTTTGGGCGCAAGTTGAGCAGCCACTGGTGAAGTCCTGAACCTCACTACTCATCTTGGGCCACCAGAAAGTCCTACAAACAAGATCCAGGGTTTTCTTAAAACCGGGGTGACCCGCAGTCCTTGAGGAATGACCCCATTCCAGAATCTTCTGCCTGAATTGTGGCAGTGCGTACAAAGTACCCTCTGGAACCTCTACGCCTCTGGGAATCTAAGTTTAAGCTTTGATGATTTCGTCCAGAATATCAAATGAATTAGCCGAAATGATAAATTTGGCCGTCAGAATGGTTTCAGGAATTTCTTCCGACCTCTCCTCTGGGGAGAATTGCTGAGACAAGGCATTGGCCTTAACATTCTTGGTCCCAGGTATATAGGATAGAACATAATTGAACCTCGAGAAGAATAGTGCCCACCGGGCCTGTTGTGACCCCAAACGGCGAGCTCCTTCAATATATAACAACTTTTTATGGTCCAAAAGGATGGAAATGGGCACCCTAGTACCCACGAGAAGGTGACTCCATTCTAGAAGGGCCATCTTGATGGCCAAAAGCTCTCTGTTACCAACATCATAGTTGCTCTCGGCTGGAGAATTTTTTTTTGAAAAGAAACCGCAAGGATGCAATTTATCTTGAGGTCCTGCTCTTTGGGAGAGTACAGCACCGGCTCCTGACTCCGAAGCGTCCACCTCGAGTATAAAGGGGAGAGAAGTGTCCGGGTGGCGAAGAATAGGTGCGGAAGCGAAGGTGCGTTTGAGGGTCTCAAAAGCAGTGGAAGCCTCGGGCTGCCAAATGGAGGGGTCGGCTCCTTTCTTTGTGAGATCAGTGATGGGGTCCACAATGGAGGAAAAATCCTGAATGAACTTTCTGTAATAATTGGCGAATCCGAGGAAGCGTTGAATGGCCTTCAATGTACTGGGCTGCGGCCAATCCAGTATGGCCTTTAGTTTCTCTGGATCAATGCTGAAGCCTTTGTCGGAGATAATGTAACCAAGGAAGGCTGTGGACCTTTGGTGGGAAAGACATTTCTGAAGTTTGGCATAGAGATGATTGAGACGAAGATGTGTAAGCACGAGCCTAGTGTGTATTACATGTTCTTGAAGGGTCTTGGAAAAGATCAGTATGTCGTCCAAGTAGATGATGACAAAAACATTAAGTACATCCCGGAAGACCTCGTTCATAAATTCCTGGAAGACAGCTGGGGCATTGCAAAGGTCGAAGGGCATAGCCAGGTACTCATAGTGCCCGCTGAGGGTGTTAAATGCGGTCTTCCACTTGTCCCCCTCACGAATGCGGATGAGGTTGTACGCCCCTCTCAGATCAAGCTTGGAAAAGATGGTGGATCCTTGTAGTCTGTCAAACAACTCAGAGATAAGTGGGAGCGGGTATCGATTTTTAACTGTAATGCGGTTAAGACCTCTGTAATCAATACACAGTCTAAGCGTGCCATCCTTCTTTTTCACAAAGAAGAACCCCGCGCCGGCGGGGGAGGTAGAGTGCCATATAAAACCTTTCTGGAGATTCTCCTGAATGTAGTCCGCCATGGCGGTGGTTTCAGGAACGGACAGGGGATAAGTCTTGGATTTGGGCAAGATCGCTCCAGGAACCAGCTCGATTAGGCAGACGTATGGGCGATGCGGGGGTAAGAGATCGGAGTAGGTCTTGCTTAAAACATCCCGGAAATCCGTGTATGCCTCCGGAAGAGTAGAGGGAAGAGGAGGAGGTATTTCCAAGCTGGCAAGAAGGGTAGCGGGAATGCCTTGTTCCGGTGGAGCTTGCCACTGGATAGGAACCCGGTCCATCAAATCGATGCGCGGGTTGTTCTTCTGGAGCCATGGCAGGCCGAGGATCACTTGGACCAAGGGGGAGTGGAAAACATCGAACGAGAGGCGTTCGCTATGGCCGTCCTTCGTGGACAAGGTAAGTAGAGGGGTCTCCAGCGAGATGAAGGCCGGCTGTAGAGGGCATCCGTTGATGGCCTCCAAACCTATGGGTGACTTCTTCTGGATCATGGGGATGTTATTCAAGGTGGCGGACATCTGGTCAATGAAATTCCCTCCAGATCCCGAGTCTAGGAAGGCCGAGGTGGAAACCAAAAAATCAGTACCCTCCAGGGTAATAGGTAACATAATCCTTTTAAGGAATTCTTCCCTGGAAAGGGGACGAGAAGTGATCGTACCCAGGGAGAGCCCCACATTACTCACTGGGTATCTTCTTTCCCGGCCTCAGCGGACAAGCGTGTACCTGATGCTCTGGGGATCCACAGTAAAAGCAGAGGCCCCCATTCCTCCGACGAATCCTCTCCGCACCCCGAAGTTGTTGACTGCCAATCTGCTTTGGTTCGGAAGTGTCAGGAGGTGGTAGGATAGCCGGAGGATTCCTGAAAGACATGGGAGGAACCGGGAAGGATACAGGAAGAACTAACCGGGGACGCTGGCGTTCGTGTCGTCTCTGTTGCAGGCGCTGGTTAACCCGTATGCAAAGAGAAATCAACTCCTCCAGGGACTCTGGTCGAGGTTGAGTCACGAGTTCGTCCTTCACAGGTTCGGACAACCCCTGCCAGAACACAGCAATCAGAGCCTCCTCGTTCCACTGGATCTCCGCCGCGATGGTCCGAAATTCTAAAGCGTATTTCGCTACGGACCTACGACCCTAGGCCAGGTACATGAGAGCAGAAGCTGCAGAATCCGAGTGAGACGGAGTGTCGAACACCTGTTTGAACTCCCTCTTGGAGCGGGGGTAATCCGTAGTAAGCTCAGGCCGTACGTCCCAGATGGGGGAGGCCCAGGCCAGGGCGCTTCCTGTCAAAAGAGAAAAAATATAGCCCACCTTGGAGCGATCAGAGGTGAAGTGACTAGGGGTCAGTTCAAATTGGATCTCACACTGGGTCAGGAACCCACGACAAGCCTGGGGGTCTCCGGAGTATGACTTGGGTGCAGGAATTTTAGGTTCCGAGGCGGTAGCCCTTTCACGAATGGGCAGGGTGAGGCGCGGAGTGCGTGGTACTCTGGTGGGTATCTCCTGGAGTCTAAGGTTTGATAGTTGCTGCGTGAGGGTGGCTACTTGGTCTCCAAGAGTCTGACAATGTTGTGCCAGTGCCGTCAGTATTTGGTTCATGTCTGTAAGGAATCGGGGGCCACGTCCCTTGCGGTGTGACCCCTCCTTACCCACTACCAGTACTGCAGCAGCTGCTGCCCCTGCCCCCCATCGCTACCCATGCCGCCGCCCAGTGCCTACCTTGAACTCTGCCGCCGCCATCTTGGATTCTGGCACTGGTGTTACAGACTCTCAGCTGGGCTCTACTATTTCCTGGTCTCTCAGCCACTCACGAGCAGCTCCTTGACACGCCTCCGCCATGCCCCTCGTCCGGATTGGTCACTGTTGCTTTAAATATCCTGCTTTGCCTTCACTTCCTTGCTCTGCATAGCTCCTTGCTTCCTGTGTAGCCTGGAAACTGTGTCGTGCTCCTGTTTGTCTTTACCCCTACAGATTTGAACCGGCTTGTCTGACTTACCTCTCTGGCTCCCGACTTCGGCTTACCCATCACGATTCTTACCTCTCAGACCCTTGGACACGGAAACGTATTTGACTACGGAACTCTCTATACTCCTGAACTCTGCAAGTTCAACGACTATTCTAAATCTTAATCCAGGCCTGGCCACGCTACAACCACATCCCGCACCTGCTCCCTCTGCTGTCGGTGTTTATATTCAACATCCCACCTCAGTACAGGGGACTGGCCTGGTCTGCGGGCTGCACAGCGTGACATTATGCAGATCCCAACAGAAACAGACCTGACTGAGGTGGGACAACTCATCAGGGGCCTTGCGCTTTGCATTGATACTCTGCAAGTACAACGACTATTCTAAATCTTAATCCAGGCCTGGCCACGCTACAACCACATCCCGCACCTGCTCCCTCTGCTGTCGGTGTTTATATTCAACATCCCACCTCAGTACAGGGGACTGGCCTGGTCTGCGGGCTGCACAGCGTGACATTATGCAGAGCCCAACAGAAACAGACCTGACTGAGGTGGGACAACTAATCAGGGGACTTGCGCTTTGCATTGATACTTTGGGAACTCAGATCACAAGCCTGGTACAACAGCTTTCCCAGCTTTCACTACAGCCTATTCCGGCCTCAGCCGCGCAGGGTGGCGACCGGCCATCAGAACTCAGGATTCCTACACCTAAAGCATATGCGGGTAACCCTCTAGCCTGTCGTGGGTTTTTGAACCAATGTGAAATACAGTTTGAGATTTCTCCCAGCCTGGTCCCCACCGAACGCACCAAGGTAGCCTATGTTTACTCTCTTTTAACAGGGGACGCCTTGGCATGGGCCTCTCCCATCTGGGAGTTGCGTGCGGAAGTCACCCAGGATTACCAGCTCTTCCGCCAAGAATTCCAGCAGGTATTCGATATTCCCGCCCGCAGAGATACTGCCGCTGCTTCTCTTGTCTCAAGGTCATAGATCCGTAGCCAAATACGCATTGGAATTCCGGACTGTCGCGGCGGAGACGCATTGGAACAAAGAAGCCCTTATTACTGTGTTTTGGCAAGGTTTGTCCGACTCTGTAAAGGATGAACTTGCAGTCCAGCCCAGGCCCCAGGGATTGGAGGAATTGATCGTACAATTTATACGAGTGGATCAGCGCCTTCAACAGCGCCGTCATGAACGCCAGCGTCCCAGAATTTTCTCTTCTGATTCTATTCTTCCCAGGTCCTTCCCAGCTATTCGCCCTGTTCTAGACGCTGTGGAACCCATGCAGATTGCCAGTCAAGAGTTCCGTAAAACTGACAGGACAGCCGATAGAACCCCTGACCGGACTGCCGAAAGGGCTCGTCGCCGGAATGAGGGCCTTTGCTACTACTGTGGATCTCCTGAGCATACGATACGTTTTTGTCCTTTAAGGCCCAAAGAACAAACACGACCAATGGGGCAAGAGGGACTCATTTTGGGGTCAATATCTTCTCACCCTATCTCTGAAGAGGAACTCCCTAAGAGAATTATGCTTCCAGTCTCGCTTGAAGGTCCGAATTTTCTCGTAACCACCACTGCTTTTCTTGATTCAGGATCCGGTGGTAACTTTGTGGATCAAGATTTTGCTACTCATAACAAGATTCCGCTCATCACTAAGAAATCGGCGATTGGCCTCGAGGCTATTGATGGTCGTCCTTTGCAACCTGCCTTCATCACGTTAGAGACTCTTCCTCTCACCCTTTCTGCCGGTACTCATACCGAAATCATATCCTTTGACGTGATGCACTCTCCTGCCGTTCCAGTTATCCTAGGATTACTCTGGCTACAGCAGCACAACCCATGCATTGATTGGAGGGATGGCAAGACAATTCAGTGGGAGCCAGAGTCAGACGCCTTTGCCCATTGCCGGTCATTTCTCCTACCACAGTCCACGTGGGCGTGGAAACGCCCCCGGCTAATGATTCCGCTCTTCCTGAAGCATATGCGGATTTCATCGACGTGTTTAGTAAGACACAATCGGAGGTTCTACCTCCTCACAGACCTTATGATTGCCCATTGATCTTGTTCCCGGCGCTGTTCTTCCAAAATGTAAGTCCTACCCCTTGTCTCTCCCTGAAACTGAAGCATACATCAAAGAAAACCTTGAAAAAGGATTCATTCGTAATTCTTCGTCCCCCGCTGGTGCTGGTTTCTTTTTTGTCAAAAAGAAAGACGGATCCCTGGCTCAATCTCATCACAGTCAAGAATCGATACCCCCTTCCGCTGATCTCCAAACTTTTTGATAGGTTTCAAGGGACAAAAAAAAATTCCAAGCTAGACCTCCGAGGAGCTTACAATCTTGTTCGCATCCGAGAAGGCGATGAATGGAAGACTGCCCCCAATACCAGAATCGTCCACTACGAGTATCTTGTAATGCCCTTCGGTTTATGCAATGATCCTGCTGTTTTTCAGGATTTTATGAATGATGTCTTCCGTGATGTTCTCAACTCTTTCGTAATCGTCTATCTGGACGATATCCTAATTTTTTCTAAAAATCTTCAAGATCATGTCCAGCATACCAGGCTCGTTCTCGCTCGCCTTCGTGTCAATAATCTCTACGCTAAGCTTGAGAAATGTCTTTTTCATCAAACCTCTACTGCCTTCTAAGGCTTTATAATTTCAGATAAAGGATTTTCAATGGACCCTGAAAAACTTAAGGCTGTTTTGGATTGGCCTCATCCCAACTCTCTCAAAGCCATCCAGCGTTTTTTGGGCTTCTCCAATTACTATAGGAAATTCATCCGAAATTTTTCCACCACTATGGCTCCCATTATGGCCCTTACCAAGAAGGGAGCTGACCCTTCGGTATGGCCTCCGCAGGCCGTCTTGTCCTTCGAAATCCTGAAACAAGCTTTCGTCTCGGCACCCATTCTGCAACATCCCGATGTTAGTCTTCCTTTTACTTTAGAAGTTGATGCATCTGATTGTGGTGCAGACGCCATCCTTTCCCAGAGATTCTTCCCTCAAGATAAGCTTCATCCATGCGGTGTTTTTTTTTCAAAGAAGTTTTCGCCCACTGAAAAGAACTATGATGTTGGCAATAGAGAGCTCTTGGCTATCAAGATGGCCTTACAGGAATGGCGACATCTCCTGGAAGGTTCCCGCGAACCTATTTCTATATTTACCGATCATAAAAATCTTCTTTATATCGAAAATGCACGTCGTCTGGGGTCTCGTCAAGCCCGTTGGGCACTATTTTTCTCAAGATTTAATTATACTCTGTCTTATATTCCCGGTTCTAAGAACACAAAAGCTGATGCCTTGTCCAGACAATTTTCTCCTGAGGAAAGATCCGAAGAAACCCCTGAAACTATCGTACCCTCTAAGTTTATAATTTCCGCCAACTCATTTGACATTCTCGAAAAGATCGTTGAAGCTCAAACACAAATTCCGAGTGGTCTAGAGGTACCGGCAGGAACTCTTTATGCCGCACCCAGGTTTCATCAAAAGATACTAGAATGGGGCCACTCTGTCCGTTCAGCCGGCCATCCCGGCTTCAAAAGAACTTTGGATCTTATCAAGCGTACTTTTTGGTGGCCTAATATGGCAAAGATGGTTCATGAATTTACTAGTGCTTGTCCAGTAAGCGCACAAAACAAGACTCTTCATCAAAGATCCTTAGGCTTGCTCATGCCCTTTTCAGTACCTGAACGTCCATGGTCACATATTTAAATGGATTTCATTGTGGATCTACCCCCTTCCAGAGGGATGAATACCATTTTGGTCATCATTGACTGTTTTTCAAAACAGGCCCACTTTGTTCCACTCAAAGGACTTCCCTCCTCGCCCACCCTAGCTGATATCTTTACCAAGGAGGTGTTTCGCATTCATGGGATACCTACATCCATAGTCTCGGACTGAAGCACGCAATTTATATCGAAATTTTGGCAGGCTTTCTCCAAGAGGCTTGGCATGGCGCTATCCTTCTCATCAGGCTATCACCCCCAGACTAATGGGCAAACAGAAAGACTAAATCAAACGCTGGAACAATACCTACAGTGTTTTATTTCCGATTCCCAGGATAATTGGGTTGACCTGCTACCTTGGGCAGAATTTGCAACCAATTCACTTCGTAATGAATCCACGCACGAAACCCATTCTTCGTGAATTATGGTTCCCACCCAAGTCAACAGCCAATCTCAAACATGCCGATAGGATTGCCGGCGGCTGATGAACGGGTAACTACTTTTGATTCAGTCCGCGCTTCTTAGCGCCGCTCAGAAATTCAAGTCTCAGGCAGACCACCGTCGTCAACAGGCCCCTAATTACAAGCCAAGGGACCGAGTTTGGCTTTCGTCCAAGAACATCAAGTTGAAGTCTCCGACCCCGAAATTGGCACCCTGATTCTTAGGGCCTTTTCTGTTCCAGGAACAAATCAATCCTGTGGCATTTCGTCTGCAACTTCCGTCTTCCATGAGGATTCCAAACGTATTCCACGTTTCCTTGCTCAAGCCATTCGTCCCGAGCAAACGGTTCCCTGCTAAGACCCATGCAGGGCCTCTTTAAACCGCAAGCCCCCTCGCAGGCAGTCTCGCGCCCCCCCTGGGTATCGCTCCCCCCAGTTTGCGCACTGCTGCAGTAGGTAGTGATACTTATTCAAAGATCAACAGAAATGTTCAAACATGGAGTAGAGACCTGTGAGCTTTCAAAGCTCTGTACATACATTATATTTATGAAAATCTCTCTTGTTAAAAAGGCATCACAATTTATGACATAAAAGACTTACTATAAAAAAGCACACCAAGAAATATTAAGAAATATACCATTCATACTGGTTTCATTTAGATTGAACGTCGCAGTGATAGTGTCGATAAAGTAAAGTTTGGGAAAATGCCAAAACAACTCATGCTGAAAAATATTTGTATTACAGTAGATTTTACAATAAACATAGTGACGTGGCACTCCGTGCCCAGAGGCGAATCGTCACAGGTGGGGTTCCAGGCCAAACGAGTTGCAAATCTTCAAACTTTATTAGTAAGTATCTATTAACATCTATTAAAAGAGTGTACATGGGTCCAACACTAAAAATAGCCATTGGTGGCACCGCGGTGCAAAGTGTATGGATGTGAGCTGCCTCGACTAGGAAAAATTATGCAGCAAAGAAGAGAAATCCTAGGCAGTCCATAAACCTTAAAAAAAACACAAATTTTCTTTAAACTGAGGCGCTCACATATGTCCAAAATCCCATTAATGTAGGGGTTTCACTACATGGCACATGGCGTTCTTGCTGGTGCTAGCGCCCAAACTTCCTAAAGGCCATAAATGAACCCCTACATTAACGTGAATTTGGACATATGCGAGTCCCTCAGTCGAGGGAAAATTTGTTTTTTTTACGGTTTATGTTTAAGTTTATTAAACTTCCTAAAGGCCATAAATGAACCCCTACATTAACGTGAATTTGGACATATGTGAGTCCCTCAGTCGGGGGAAAATTTGTTTTTTTTACGGTTTATGGAGCGTCTCGTTCTTGCAGTTATTTTTTTACAATGAAGTATACGAGGAGAATGAAAAAGATACAAAATAAGGAACAATGAGAGGTATTGTAAAGAGTCAGTTTTCAGCTGAAACAAACATGCAAAATGATTTCCACCCTAGCTAGTCAGGATTTCCTTTTTATGCCAGTATGCTTTTTGCAATCGTTATTTACTTGATTAAGATGCATTGAGATCTCACTGCATTCTGTGACTTCTCACAGTAATGTGTTGGGCCCCCGTCAAGAACAGTAGGATGTTTTCAAAGTTTTCGCTTGTGTTGATTATATTGCTGGAGAGAGTAATTCAGAGAGGGTATACAGCTTTTTCATCCGTTCCGGCGGTACCGTCCATCTGTCAGAGTTAGGAGGATGGTCCCGTAGAGGCAAATCATTTTGTTCGCCGCTAATCCAGGGATGGGGAGGGAAGGCGAGAGTGAACCACAAAAAAAGTATAGTGCCGCTGTATTTTGGGAGAATATAATCTTTGAAACAAGTGTGCGTCCCAGCTAGGATGCTTGTTATTCAGATTATTAAGATAAATCGGGGGTTCTCAACTCGTCTTCAAGAACCCCCATCAGGTCAGTTTTTCAGGATATCCCTGCTTCAGCACAGATGAGAGTTTCCGAATGAGCCACTGATTGAGCCACCTGTGCTGAAGCAGGGATAGCCTTAAAACCTGACCTGCTGGAGGTCTTGAGGACTGAAGCTGAGAACCTCTGAGATAAATGTACCCTGTGCCCTCATAAAGCATTGTAAAAGCAATGTTTAGCAGACTGCATGCCTTTTTGCCGCAGAGAAATGGTTAATGTATGAAAAGTTAACACAATAGCGAATACATTATAAAGCCAATGAATGTTAACTTTGTTATTTAGTGCCCCAGAGCAGGGGTGCACAAACTTTTGCTCCTGTGCCCCCCTGCCTCTTGTCCCCTGGTGGTCCAGTCTGCTGGAAAGTTGTTTCAGAAGTTGACAAAGCAAAATACTACGTTACAGTAAATTGTGGCAGCTTCCCTGACTGCCGTTACATTGATTTGCCCTTAGGTCTGTGTCCTCATGAGAAGAATACTGAAGGAAACAGAATTATCATAAAATAGCAGAAGAAATATTCTGTCAATGATAAAGAATTACAGTGCTAGAGTGAGGAAACATATCACATTCATTGTTATGCTCAAATGCGTGCCTCTCGTGTAGTTCTAATATAAAGGATTTAAAGAGGCAGTCCTAGCTGGTTTTTTTCTTTCGTTTTTTCATTTTTTTTTTTTAAAAACAGGATTGGAGAAGGGGGTCTCCGAAGCTGAACCCCATTAATCTCGGCTCCGGAGACCCCATGCTTCTGGAGATACAGAACTTTGAAGGGGGTCCTGCAGTTTTCTGCTTCTTCGTCACATGGGCCAATAGGAAGCAACATCTGATGAAGTCACAGCTTCCTATTGGCCCACAGGGTCCGGCAGCATTGAAATGCAGACACATAGTGAACCCCAGAGTGGCTACCGGTTCCCTCTGCAGAGGTAAGTATCTTCGGAAGCAGGGGGTCCCCGGAGCTGAAATTACTTGGGTTCAGCTCTGGAGACCCCCTGCTTCAATGATGTATTTACAAAATTAAGAAAATGAAAAAACAAAACAATGGCTGGGACTGCCTCTTTAATATAACAAAGATGAAAGTTGGGGTCCTTAGGCCAATGTAACACAACAAGCCATTGTGTTAGCTTGACCTAGATAGTCAGTCACACGTTCCTCCAGAGCAATTCAGTCAAACGAATTTCATGCTACCATGTAATTGTAGTCAAGTCCTTGTTCTCCATATCCCATTTCCAATAATTATGTAAACTCGGGGACAAGGAAAAGGCTGGAAATTAAGAGATACAAATCAAGTGCTGGAGTTAAATCTCATAAAGGGTCTGAACTAGAGAGGCAATACTGCAATCACGTTAGTAACAAATCAATCATTGAGAGTAGACAACGCTGCATTGGATAGTCTTTACAAATATTTCAACCAAGGCTATGAAATATTAATGATATTAGAACAAATATAGGAAGCTTTATAATTTTGTTGAAAAAATATTATCTAGTTTAGCGCAACATGAAACTTTTATTGAAACCTGTTATGATTATATGAAGCACATTATACACAGTGATGACTGAAAAACATGCCATCTGTGTATTTGTTTTAAACGTTAATAGGAGCTCTGAGATTTGTCTTTCTTAGTGTCGGAAATGTCATCCCCAGCTGCTTTAAGGAGAAGACCTCAAATTGATCAAAACAAAAACGAGTGCCAAGTAAGCAAATACAAAATAACCATAACGGAGCAAAAGCATAGCAGAGAAACGGCTGGAATAAAAACGTATAGCAAAGTCACCCGGGTGCAGCGATGAAACGCACAGAAGGAGGAGAATGCTGACATTGGTAAGAACAGAAGAGGAAGAAAATGCACTAAAAACCATTTTGGCCCAGATCCACCAAAAGGTGCTAACAGCTTCAGCATGCCTTTACTTCCTTTCATAGGGCCTCAGAGAGATGGGAGACCAATTTCAAGCATGTTTTATATACAAGAGATGTCTTCTGTAATTGGAGATGTCATTCAATTAATGATTCTACACCACTAACATTGAACATGTCCAATGTCAGAGCTTTGTGATATGGTTTCAGCCTCCTCATATTTCAATCACCACAAATTAGCTTGGAAGCTCTTCAGAACAGAGATTTATTGAACTTCTTTAGGGTTTCTTTAGGGTGTATCCTGACAATGATACATACTTGACACTATTCTGAAAGTATTCACGGAAGAGTAGCATATTGGGAATTTAAACTGCATTTTGTAGACAGAATATTGAAATGAATGGAAATTGAGTAAGCTTTTAATACAAGGTGAACGGGAAACATTCTGATCAGAAAATATTCAAGTTATACCAGCAGAACTGGTTACCAATAGTAGCTTTTTAAATCTTTGTTGTATTGAGAGCAGTTGTGTAAGATTTCCTTTCTCTTGGATAGTCGATGATATGAAACTCCTTAACCTTTTACAGGTCCTCAAACCCAATTTTATTCCAATATCAAGTGATACAGTAGTTATACTTCATTTGAGAATTCTAGTTAATAAGATGCAAATTATCACTCTTATGTCTCACTTTTCAGCTTTGTATCCAACTTAAACATGGATATATGTTAGAGTTTTGCCTGCTTCAAGGCCTTCCATTGTATAGACTAATGTGTTTTGAACTTTCAGCACTGCTCCCAATTGTATGTGGTCAGTGCACCAGACTGGCTCCAGATCTGCATTTTTAATCATAATAATCTCCCTTACGAAAAGGCTGTGAGGTACAAATGAAGGTGGGCTCAACGACAGAGAGTGGATCCTAACAGCTGGAGCAGGCAGAACTGGACAGAGCCCGGAGCATTGTCATGTGCGTCACAGAGTTGGTGAAGGACAGGATCGACAGACAAAAGCAGTACAATATACGAGGCAAAAGGGAATGACAGGCAGGCTGAGGTCAGAGCAGGCAGGATAATGGTTTAAACAGGTCGGGCTCAGGGAAGACAGAAAGCAACAATATAGTCAGGTAGGCCGGGGTTAGGGTATGCAGAGATCACAAGCGTAGGCAGGCAGAAGATCAGGCAGCAAGCAAGTCAGTTGGATAGAATATGCTCTAACACAGGGGAGCAAGATTTTCGGGGGGAACGCAGCGCTTACAGAGGCCCCGCGCTCTTCCACAAAGCCTTTAAATTAAATGTCAGGGGGATACGCGAGGCCTCTGTAAGTTCCCTTACCTTGTCTCTGACGGCATAGGCCATGCATATAGTGCCCACGATGGGCGACGGGACGGGTGACGTCACCCGTCGCCGCTAGCGAAAGTTATATTTCGCTTTGCGGTGGCGTTGCAGGCTTTCTAGCATTTGATTGGTTCAGAGGCTGTCACATGAGGCGACAGCCATTGAAAAATCAAATATTGGCAGCTTCCAAATTTGGCGACGTGACGTCGCTCCGTTGTATTGTCGCCGTCGCGCTTACTATAAGCGCGCGCGTCGGTGGCAATTTATTTTTGTGGGGGCGACGTTGCATCGCCGTCGCTTGTCGCGGGCACTATACGTACTGCCTTAGGGCGACACATTGCCATGGCAACATGACGTCACATGACTCTGCGGCGTAATTTGGTGCCGGAGACAAGCTAAGGTGGGGGGGGGACGCGAGCAGGAGAGGAGAGCAGGAAAGGGGGCGCAGACTGAAAAGTTTGCGCACCCCAGCCCTAATAGCAAGGCTGGATACAAAGGGCAAAACTCCATTGATCTGACAACCAGGAAGTAGAAGTGGTTCCCTTCTAAAGGAAGCCAGGCTGATTGACAACAGGTGTGAGCAGTGAGCAGTAGAGCTCAAAAGTACGCTGCAGCAGTGGCGCTGTCCAGCACCTGATTTAGTTCACTGGTTTAGCTCACTGCTTTTGCTTCTGCTGATGCCCTGAATAGCAGAGGACGAGGGTTCTGATCCTGTCGAGCCTGACAAATGCAACCAATCCTCGACTTTGGTGACCCAGCTGGGTTGCTCCATATGAAACTCTTTTTGTCTGGGTATATTTTCCTGAAAGCATCTGTTGGTAACAAGCCTTTTGAAGCTGGTAGC
>WSYH01009507.1:0-25800 GCA_036426205.1 Ascaphus truei | reverse complement strand
TGTGGGTCAGTGTCAGCAGCAGTGTTTATGGGTGTAGCATGTGTGTGTAGCAGCTGAGTTTTTGTGTGTGTGTAGAGTTGCTGTGTTGTAGTGTGTGTGTGTGTGTGTGTGTGTGTGTGTGTGTGTGTGTGTGTGTGTGTGTGTGTGTGTGTGTGTGTGTGCTACTGACACGAATTCCTGAAGATGGGATGTACTTCTTGTTACGCTGGAAAGAATTCGTTGTCTTCTGGAATTGCAGGCTGCTGGACTTGGACACAAAACTTTGGAAAGTTTCTTCAGATGTTACAAGAAAGATCAGACCATAGGGATAGCTTGGGGAGCATGTATATAGGGTCTGATAGCCTATCTCCAACATTGCCCTCCAACCCCAGGCGTGGGAAAAATCATTTCCCCAATCACCACCTTGCAGTGTGGGCACATCCGGGATTTCCTGTTGCTACTGAGCCTGTGCCAACCTGACACCTGGCCTCTTTAGCATAAGGATACTCCCACCCATAGCTGGCGTCACCCTGGCTAGGGTTTGTCCCCAAGGTGTGAACTAGCCCTGCTGGCTAACAGGATTTCTATTCAGAAATGCAAGAGAAAAGGGGGAGCACAGGTTTGAGAAATGATGGGAGAAGTAGATTCAATATAATTTGGGCCAAATATTCCTGAGCTAATATAAATGGGGATAATGGTGTGTAGAATATAATAAACACTTACACGGCCTTGTGTAAATGCTGTCACATCAAGGTCTCTTTACTTTCCTTCTTTTTCTTCTTCTTTCTCCCGTATCTTTCTTTTGTAGAAGTCCTTCTTCCTTCGTCCAAATCGTCACCTCTTCAGTCTCCCAACGAGTTTCGATTGTAGTGTCGCCCTCGGAGCAAATGAATAAGGGTCAAAACAACGAGATTTAGGAACAAATACTTATAAAGTATGACAAGACCTATTCCAATTTTGGTAAATACTCAAAGCAGAAAGTACTGCCAGCACTCACACAGGCAAGTGTGAGTGTGTTCCTGGGGGAGGTGTCTTTATCCTCCTCACAAGAAAAAGTTCAGGTATAGAACTTAGGTACTGGAAAACAAATTCAAAGGGTAGGGGATATATAAAAAACGATAAACAGAGATACTCACACGGCCATGTGTGAGCTCACACTGGAGTTTGGTATCTTTAAGTTCCCCCTTGTAGGTCCAACACTGCCTTCAAGGAGAATCAGTCTTTGTGCTGTTAAGGCTAAAACATTACTCAAAAATATCGTAAGCCAACTCTATCTTTAATAAAACAAAAACATGTAAAAATAATCTAAAAAGCACTTAGTCTAACCGACATAAGTGTCAATAACAAAGAAAAAATGGCCAGTCTCTGGGAAATTTTCGCAGGGCGTCAGGCGCGCAGCTAACTCTGCCCGCATCCGGGCGTTGTGCTAAGCTCCTACTTCCTGCTCCCGACGGTGGCCGAACAAGTTCAAAATGCTTCTAGGTATTGAGCTACGCGTTTCGCCCTTTCTTGGGCTTCCTCAGGCTCCGTAGTTTTGCACTGAAGGGCTCATAGCAATATATAGCCTCTCTCCGTCCAATCCACTCCTCCCCTAGAAGCAAACTCCCCTCGATCTTCACATTAAGTTTAATTGAATGCACGTGAACTTCTTAAAAGGTTCTCAAGTATTTCAAATAGTAGATCTGCGAACCTTAGCCATTAGTCATCCTATGACATTCTAATGATCAACATCTGATGTGACATCAAAGTGTACAAGTGAAAACAAGTTAAATGGATGATCTAATTGTTACAGTCTATACACACAATATTCAGAAATCTTGTTACATATATATATATATATTTTTAGTGCAGAAAAAATACAAAATTAATAGTATATGTGAATTGGTGATAAGTATTTTTTATTTAAATGACTAATTGGAATTAATTAGTCATATGTGATTAATTATGCCTTAGTGATAATTAGAAAAACATAGCAAAACAATTGCTGTGAATTTAATATAAACAACTTAAATTTTATGTGATAAAATACATAATTTTAGTGTAAAACATTAAGTGCAAATAATGATTTATATTATAATATATTATAATTATAATCCATTATAATATTAAATGGCAAATTAAAATCAAAAGTTCACATTAAATTAAACATCTCTTATTTAAAACCTATAAGATACAGTCATTACAATTTTATACAAATGGCTTAAATGTGTGAAATCCTAAAGATTTGGAAAACATCAAATATAATAAAACATATGATGGCCAACCCTAATAAAAATAGCTTAAAAACAGCTTAAAAACAATGCCCTGTATAGGCGTATAAAAGATTTATATGACATATTTAGATGGTCGATGTCATCTGTAAGAAATCATAAAACATTATTGTCAATATGCATATTCTTTGAATGAACAGATGGATGAAGATTAATATAATTGTGGGATGTACTAGATTTCTATTCAGCCAGCATCCTGGCCACCTCGCACCTTGGCGGGTCTGGGCCTTTTAACTGCAACACATTCGGAGACTCAGTGGCACTGCCACCACAGGAGGTCTCTGAAGGTTGCAGAAAAAATACCCCCAGCTCATAAATACACCGGAACATATGTGCACATATACGCTTCAAAGGCAGCAGAAAAATTGTTTCCTGACTGTCGTTTAAAACCTGCAGCAAAACAGCACTTTATTAAAAATATATGTTCTACCTATGCTACAGTTACATTTTTCATATGCGTGTGTTTGGAATGTTATTCTAGGGTTGCATACAAAAAAATCAGGGTTCTAACTCATTCCATTAACTTGCGGCTCGGCTACCGCAGCACCATCTTATGCCTAAAAAATAGTATGCAGGCACAAGATATACTTTAACACTGCAGGCACACACCAACCTGCAAAAGGTGGACACAAATGCATAGAAGGGAAAATAATACAGGGGTAATGCATATAAAATTAACCCCTTCATACATCAGTGCAAATTAGGGTAAACCAGCCGAGCATATTGCCTTTATTAATGCGCTGATTAACCCTATTTTCGTTACACCTCCATCACTCAAAGCCCAAGGTCTGCCCTGGCCACCTCCTCTGGTGGTTGATCTGCCCTGAGGGTTTTTGAAGTCATTAGTTCATAGGCAGCTCACTGCCTTTCTTGTGTTGAATAGTGAAGTCAAATTCTTGCAAGGCAAGGCTCCAGCGCAAGAGCTTGGCATTCTCTCCCGACACCCTCTGCAACCAACTTAAGGGGTTATGGTCAGTGATAACAGTGAAGTGTCTGCCATACAGATAAGGCTGTAACTTCTTGAGAGCCCATACTATGAGAGCCCATTTGAAATCACATTTAAAAGATACAACAGATATATTAAGAATATTGGAAAGCCAAAAATGGAGTAATGATTGTTTCTTGGTAACAGGGGATGTGACCTCCCTATACACATCGATAGATCACATTCAGGGCTTTGAAGCTATAGATAGAGTATTGGCATAAGATAAGGATCTGTCTCAAGAACACGCTAATTTTATTTTGGATGGTATCCTTTTTATTTTGAAACATAATTATTTTTGGTTTCAGGATACTTTTTATTTACAAAGGCGTGGGACCGCCATGGGTTCCAAATTCGCACCCAGCTATGCCAATCTATTCATGGGAATATGGGAAGAGGACTATATTTTGTCTATTCCTGAGCTGGGTGCGAATTTGGTCCTATGGCGGAGATTTATCGATGATGTAATTTTTGTTTGGAAAGGTGAGGAATCTAGCCTTCTAAGGTTTATTGAATATATTAATGATAATGACTCCAATTTGAAATTTACCTGTAACTATAGTAACAATTTTTGTGGAAGAAGGATTTATTAAAACCAAAACCTTCTATAAAGAAGTTGACAGTAATAATTATATCTTACCCTCCAGTTGTCACCATCCTAGCTGGCTAAGCAATGTGCCATATGGTCAGTTTAGAAGGGTTAGACGAAACTGTACAGATTTAAACACCTTTGAGGAACAATCAAAAATATTGGAAAATAGATTTTTGGATAGAAGGTATGATTCCTGCAATATAAAAAAAAGCCTTCACCAAAGCTGAAGATTTAGATAGAAAAGATCTGTTAAAAAGTGAGACACAAAACAACAATAATAAAATAAATCAAAATAATAAGGCTAAATTTAGTTTTTCTTTTTTGACTAACTTTAATAAAGATTCCAACAAAATTGTCAAAATTATAAGAAAGCACTGGCATATTGACAGGATTGATGTGTTGTTGGGAGATCTAGTTCCAGAAGTGCCATCGGTTATATTTAGAAAGGCTAATAATTTGAAGAATCGATTGGCACCTCTCCCTAAAATAAAGGAAAATGGAGAAAAAAATTGGTTACCTAATATTAAAGGTTTTTTCGGATGTACGGTATGCAAAGCCTGTAAATTTAAGACAACTGATAAATTCACATTTGTTTCATATGTAACAAAAGAACAGTATTCTATTAAACAACATGTTACCTGCAAAACTGATCATGTTATCTACATGATTACCTGTCCATGTGGACTTCAATACATCGGTAAAACATCAAGAGATGTAAGAGTCAGAATTCTAGAACATTTGGGAAATATAAGAAGAGGGGTAACCACCCATCTTCTATCAGAACATTTTATAAATTACCATCAAGGCAATACCACAGGACTCACATTCACAGTTTTGGAACATGTATTACCCCATTGGAGGGGAGGGGATCGTAATATTCTATTAACCAAAAGGGAAACATACTGGATTTTCACTATGAAAACTTTAACCCCTACGGGATTGAATGTTGATATTGAATTGGGAGTATTTCTTTGAAATTATCTTATACCTCTAGTATTAATGAATTAAAAATATCTATGTAGAAATATAGGAATATGTATATCTCTATTATTTTGGTAACATTATACGAATACTAATTATGTTTTTCCTGACTCTCCTTTTTTCCGAGATAAACCACAATCGTCGTGAATAAAGTTATAATGCATTTTAGTTTCAGTTAGATATCTGTGATTTTTAGATATGTTTTAATATGTTTAATATGTTTAATTTGTTTCTAATTGTCATATGCCTAATGAGGCAATTTAATATTCATTATGTGACTATCTGCCCACTATATTCTGCCCACTCTATTGCGCCGATTTTATCTACTTTTATTATGTTGTAATATAATTATATGAGGGAGGATCTAAGGGCAACTCAAGTGAGATACACCTGCCCATTCTATTTAGCCCATATTATTTACTTTCACTATGTTGTATTGATTAACCAATAGGATGTTAGTAAGAGGGAGGGCTTAAGGGTATTTAAAGAAGGATTTAGCAGCCAATCAACACTCCTGACGAAGCCGTATGCATTAACGGCGAAACGCGTAGAGTGTTTCAGTTCAGCAATACCCAAGAGAAGGAACACCGAGAATCCACTCCTACCATCAGGCCCGGCGGTTCTCGACGCACCGGAAGTGACATGACGGAGCCCCGGCGTGGATACAGTGTTCCAGTGAAGCTGAGGACAACGAGGAACCCAGGGTATCGCGACTCACATTGTACCTGTTACCCGCTATCCATTTTCGCCTATCTTGATCATACAGAGTGTAAGACTTCATTTGTATACTTATTGTCAGAATATACTACCGTCTACACAATATGGTCTTTTTCTTTTATTCCTTGGAGGTTGGTGGCTGGTGGCTGCTGCATATTCACAGGGCACATCCATCCCTAAAGTTGGATGGCTGCTTGATTTTGGCTACTTTCATGCGACTAGTCATTTTTGAGCTTTTGCACATAGAATCACTGATTTTAACATTACTGTACTATGTGATGTTTTTTCTATTTTTTCTATTTTTTATGACTACGAGACACACTCCCCTGATCTTTTGGAGAAATAGCTGATACAAGACAAGTGGAACAGTCTTTATTTAAGGGTTGCAGTGTGTTTTTCAGTCTCTTATTTCACAATATTTTAGTGCACTTTATTATTTAGGCACGAATATTTATGATTGTTTTCATATCACATTCACGTATTTACACATTAAGTGGATATTTGATATTTTTTGGGTTTGTTAGAGAGCTATCGAGCACCATTTTAATTTTAGCCCATACTATGGCCAGACACTCCTTCTCAATAGTGGCATAGGCCACTTCTCTGGGCAGCAGCTTGCGGCTCAGGTAAACCACTGGATGTTCACTGCCCTCCTCCCCCATCTCGTTGAGCACAGCCCCAATGCCAAAGTCTGAGGCACCAGTCTGCACCAGAAACTTCTTGGAATAATCTGGAGCAGCCAGAATGGGTGCACTGGCCAATGCAGTCTTCAAAGCCTGGAATGTAGCTTCACAGGCTGGAGACCAGACTACCAGCACAGACAGTCGCTTCTGGGTCAAGTCAGTCAGGGGTTTGGCAATGACACTATACTGGGGAACAAACTTCCTATAGTAGCCTGCGGTGCCTAGGAAAGCCATGACCTGCTTCTTGGTTTTGAGAGTGGGCCACTGCACTACTGCCTCTACCTTAACTGGTTCTGGCTTGAGGTGCCCTCCACCCACCCTATGCCCCAGGTATAAGACATCAGCCATCCCTACTAAGCACTTGGTGGGTTTTAAGGTGAGACCTGCCTCCCTAATTCTGGCTAGCACCGCAGCTACATGAATTAAGTGTGATTCCCAGGAGTTACTGAACACAGCAATATCATCCAGATAAGCCCTTGCAAACCCTTGCATACCCTCTAGCAAACGATTGGCCCGGCGTTGGAAGGTAGCCGGTGCATTCTTCATTCCAAATGGCATCACTAAGAACTCATAGAGGCCACTTGGGGTGATTAAAGCCGACTTCTCCCTAGCCTCCTGGGTCAAGGGGATCTGCCAGTACCCTTTACTGAGATCCATGGTGGTCATATACCTTGCCCCCGTGAGTTCATCCAGAAACTCATCCATGCGGGGCATGGGGTAGGCATCTGAAACCGTCCCTGCGTTGAGCTGCCGGTAGTCCACACAGAACCGGGTGGTCCCATCCTTCTTAGGCACTAGGACTACCGGACAAGCCCAAGGGCTCTTGGATGGTACAATTACCCCCAGGGCCAGCATCTCCTCCACTTCCCTCTCTATGCTGCCCTTTATCTCAGCTGAGACCCTGTAAGCATGCTTGTGTAGGGGCCTCACATCTCTTGTAAGCACTGGGTGCTCAGTAATGTGTGTCCTCCCTGGCTTGTCTGTGAACAGAGCCCTATACTGCTCTAGCATAGCCCTGGCATCTGTTCTCTGCCTGACACTTAGCTGAGACCCTATCTCCACCTGCTCTACAGTACCCTCCTGCCTAGCCTCCCCTAGGAGATCTGGCAGAGCATTGCTCGCCGGATCCCCCATCGGTGGGCTGCAAATGACCAGCACTGATGCCACACTCGGTGCTACATACTCCTTGAGCATATTGATGTGATAGACTTTGGTCCTCCCTGTCTCGGCATCTACCTGTACAACATAGTTGCACTCATTCATCTTTCGCAGTACCGGATACGGTGCCGACCAGGCAGCCATTAATTTGTTCTCCCGAGTGGGTTTCAGAACACGTACCTGCTGTCCTGGGATGAATTCTCTGCTACGGGCATTCTGGTCATACCATGTCTTCTGCTTGGTCTGAGCAGCCTTAAGGTTGTCCTGTGCCAACCCCATGAGCATCTCCAACCGGTCTCTAAGATCTACCACATACTGAAGCACAGAAGCATCAGTATTGGTAGCTTCCCCTTCCCATCCCTCACGGAATAGGTCCAGAAGTCCACGTACCTTGCGACCATATAGCAGCTCAAAGGGAGAAAAGCCTGTAGATTCCTGCGGTACCTCTCGGTATGCAAACAGCAAGTGCTGCAGGTTAATCTCCCAGTCTTCCCCTCTGCCTCTATAAATGTGCTAAGCATCTGCTTTAAGGTATCATTGAACCTCTCACATAGTCCGTTGGTTTGGGGGTGGTAAGGGGTCGTGCGCTGGTGCTTCATCCCACATGCATCCCAGAGACACTGTAGCAATTCACTCATGAATTGCGACCCTTGGTCGGTTTGGACCTCGCTAGGGAAACCTACCCTAGTGAAAATGGTAAGCAAAGCCTTAGCCACTGCCTTTGCGTCTATAGTAGCCAGCGCTACAGCCTCAGGTACCGGGTGTCAAAATCCGCCACCGTGAGGATGTAGCGCTTCCCTGTCCAGCTAGGAATCATAAAGGGCCCCACGAGGTCCATTGCTACCTGCTGAAAGGGTTCCCCTATCACCGGTAATGGTCTCAGGGGTGCCTTCACACGATCACCCGCCTTACCTACTCGCTGGCAGGCGTCACAGGAGCGGCAGAAATTTTCCACCTCGTCGGATGCCCCCGGCCAGTAGTAATGCTGCAAGTAATGCTGCAAGAGCCGGGCTCTCATGCGTGTGACCCCCTGAGTAGTAATCAGATCCCTCACTTGGCTTAGACGCGGACGCCCGAAGTCTTATGTCCTCCAAGGTGGGATTAGATTGCACCGCTTCCCTAAACTGAGTGCCTAATTCTGCCCCCCCCTCCCCCCCTGGTCATACCTGAGTCAGGGGGACAGGGAACAGGGACAGGGTACAGTAAGTCAGTGTCAGAAGCGGACTGAGTCTGGCTTACCTGTCTGGTATCCTCAGAGACTGCTGGAACTGTAGGTCCCAAATGCAGGGGGACAGGAGCTGCTTCTGTGATCTTTGCTGCCTGGCTCCTAGTAATCGCTGCAACCGGTGCAGCAGGTGTCAGCTCCGCTGTAAAAACACAGGTAACGTACCCCAGATTGTTGCCAAGGAGCACCTCAGCCTTAAACCCGGGCAATACCCCCACCTCCCTCATGCCACGACCCGCCCCCCTGTCCAAAAAGACCCGGGCAACTTGGAGTGACCGGTCCTCCGTCTTGCATGGTCACTTGCATCCCGGTGCCCGGGAGTCAATCCTCTGGCCGCAACATATCAGGGCGCACCAGAGTCACGGTGGCACCGGAGTCCAGCAACCCGTCTGCTTGCCGGTCTCCGATGATCACCCTCTGCAGATGCTTCTGCCTGGCATCGTTGCCTTGCAATCCGATTGGTGCAAAATGATGCCCTCCGCTCTCCACTGCAAGTCCTGAGTTGGCATGGGTTGGTGCCTCCGTGCCTGTGCTGGTCCCCTCCGATGGTGCCAGTCGTACACGGGCAACTGGTTTTGTTGCTTGGGAGCGGTGCCCCTGATGGGGTACTGTGGACCGGTCCCGGTCCGGACAATCGGGTCTAAGGTGCCCGACCTTGTTGCAGGTAAAACATTGCCTCTCATGTATGAATTCTGCAGCTTTTGGCGCTTTGCTTGTTGCTGCAGTTTTCAGTGTCCATTGAGGGGTAGTTTTAGTTCCCTGGGCAGCTTGGGCCCCTCCTTGGGGAACTGTTGGCTCATCCAAAGCAATCCTGCTGGCCACATACTCGTGGGCTATCCGGGCAGCGTCCTCCCAGGTCTTAGGTTTGCGGTCAAAGATCCAAGCCCACACAGTGGGGGGAAAGCACTGCATCAGCTGCTCCTGGAACACCAGGTTCAGTAAGGTATGGTATTTGGTAGCCCCATACCCTGTGACCCACTGGGTTCCATGCCTGACCATTCTGTTGGCATAGTCCGCAAAGGTTTCCCCGGGGCGCACATCCCCCGTCCGGAACTTGTTCCTATACCCCTCAGGAGTCAGGGCATACTGGACCAGCAGCTTGCGCTTCACATGCCCATAGTCATCTGCATCCATGCTGGGAAGCTCTGCACAGTTCTTTTGGCTTTGCCGGATAATAGTGGTCATCGTTTGACCACCCAGTCCCTCTTTGGTATTCGGAACCGACCACACTGATTCTCAAAATCATTTAGGAATGAGTCCAGGTCATCCGTGCCATCAATGAACTTGCTAAAACTGTGGTGATCTGGCCAGGAAAGCTCTTGTTCCCCGTTTACAAGGTGGGATTGGGGACCTTTTCCCACTGTGATCGCGAGGAGCTTTAACCTCTGCTCGTAGCTGATCCCCTCTCCCCAGGTGGCGAGCAGTGCGCCAAGTCCAGTGGCCGGCAGTCCGGCAGCCGCAGCCGCGAACCCCTCCGCACCCCCTGGCACCAAGCCACCCATGACCGGGTGGTCGGCATCACCCTCCCCCTGTCCTTGCAGCTACAGAGTTGGAGGGAAATCCTGCACTCTGGGCTGAACACCATCCGCTGCCACAGCAGCATGTAGGGCCACTCTGCCCTCATATTCTTCTAAATCCTCCTCCAGCTGACTCTTGGAATGACCGTCTGTCGTTAAGCCATATCCCGCACATCTCTCCACGACTTGCTCTCTGTTCCAGGAACGGAACCTCCCTGAGCGCAGACTCATGGTGCCACCGGGGTATGGGTCAAGAGACCAGTGAATTATCTCGTGCTTCTGTAGTGTGTAGGTTGCCACTTGTCTGAGGAGCTTGCAAGCTACAAGGCCCTCACTATATTACAGAGCACCGCAAGAAACTGCAATATAGGCTCAATCAGTATCCCACATGCTGCCACCAGTTTTAAATGCCTTTCACGATGGACGCACTTATTAACAAATTTATATTTTGTGGATCCCAATTGAGCAGAACAAGTTGAGCAAAATAAACTGAGATTTAGTCCCTTGATAGGAAAATACACGACAACTGCAGAATACACTTAATAATTACACTTACTGGTATAGGAATAGGAGAAATTGTCCAGTGAACGTAAACCACAGGAAAAATGGCTTTTAAACTTGCTGTCCATTTGCAAGGGGCGCAAGAAACAAAGCCCATAAATCCTTGGAAAACTAAATGTCCGTTCTGAGTCCGTGGGGTTAGTTAGAGAACCCATAGCACAAACGAATTCCTGAAGATGGGATGTACTTCTTGTTACGCTGGAAAGAATTTGTTGTCTTCAGGAATTGCAGGCTGCTGGACTTGGACGCAAAACTTTGGAAAGTTTCTTCAGATGTTACAAGAAAAATCAGACCATGGGGATAGTTTGGGGAGCATGGAGATAGGGTCTGATAGCCTATCTCCAACATAGCCCTCCAACCCCAGGCGTGGGAAAAATCATTTCCCCAATCACCACCTTGCCCATACCTTGCAGTGTGGGCACATCCGGGATTTCCTGTTGCTACTAAGCCTGTGCCAACCTGACACCTGGCCTCTTTAGCATAAGGATACTCCCACCCATAGCCGACGTCCCCCTGGCTAGGGTTTGTCCCCAAGTTGGGAACTAGCCCTGCTGGCTAACAGGATTTCTATTCAGCCAGCATCCTGGCCACCTCGCACCTTGGCGGGTCTGGGCTTTTCAACTGCAACATATTCAGAGACTCAGTGGCACTGCCACCACAGGAGGTCTCTGAAGGTTGCAGAAAAAATACCCCCAGCTCATAAATGCACCGGAACATATGTGCACATATACGCTTCAAAGGCAGCAGAAAAATTGTTTCCTGACTGTCGTTTAAAACCTAAAGCAAAACAGCACTTTATTAAAAATATGTTCTACCTATGCTACAGTTACATTTTTCATATGTGTGTGTTTGGAATGTTATTCTAGGGTTGCATACAAAAAATCAGGGTTCTAACTCATTCCATTAAAGCTGAAGTTCAGTCAATATCCTGCATGTGTTTTTTTTAATAAATAAGTTCTGTAGTAAGAAAAAATACTTTTAGCATTTTCTGTTTTTAAAAAAACAACTTTGAAAGACCAATTATCTTGTATTCTATTTTAACAGCCATTTGCTAAGGCACTGCCCCTTCATGTCCTGTCACAAGCCCTGGCACACCCCTTTGTCAGCCCTGCCCTCCCTCTAGCACTTGTCAGTGCAGGATTGCTCATGAATATTCATGAGCTTCCACTGACAGACAAGCAGAATATAAACAGATCCCTTCACTAATTATGTCACCAAATTTCGACCTATCAATACATGGAGAACGAATTGACCTGCAGCTATACAGTTCTTTAGGTAATTAAAGATTGCACACATGAAACTATTGAAGTAAAAAAATAAATTAAAAAAAAAAAAAAAAGACTGAACTGCAGCTTTAACTTGCGGCTCGGCTACCGCAGCGCCGTCTTGTGCCTAAAAAATAGTATGCAGGCACAAGATATACTTTAACACTGCAGGCACACACCAACCTGCAAAAGGTGGACACAAATGCATAGAAGGGAAAATAATACATGGGTAATGCATATAAAATTAACCCCTTCATTCCCCAGTGCTAATTAGAGTTAACTAGCCGAGCATATTGCCTTTATTAATGCTCTGATTAATCCTATTTTCGTTACAGAGAACTTTGGGTGGATGCCCCTTTAAGGCTTAATTGCTCTGTGCTCCCCCGTCTCCCGCCTTCTCCTTCATCTTGGTGGCGGGGCTGCTCACTGTTTGCCACTCCATCTCCAACAACGGGCACTCCTCTTGGACCTCTATACCAGCTAGTTTTTCCTGAATTCCCAGTTTCTTGAGGAAGTGAGCCCCCTCGGATAGGTGTTTAATCAGGTGAGAGCGTCCATTTTTCAGCACTAGTAGACCCAATGGAAAGGTCCACCGGTATTTGATGCCTTTATCTCTGAGTATTTTAGACACGGGTTGTAAAGCTCTGCGCTTATTGAGGGTAATGGGGGAGATATCTTGATAGATGGACATTTTTATTCCTTCAAAGGTCACGCTGGGGGCCACCCTTGTAATTCTGCATAGCTCCTCCTTTACTTCGTAATGGCGGAGGCGGAGAATCATATCTCGTGGAGGGTTATTAGGCAGGGGCCTGGACCGGAGAGCCCGGTGGCATCTATCCTTCCCCAGCTCTGCTTCGGCTTTGTCCGGTAACAGGGAGCTCATCCAGCGATTTATAAGTTCCTCTGTATCTTGTATTTATTTTGAGATCCCCCGGATTCTGATGTTGTTACGGTGGTCGCGGTTTTCACTATCCTCTTGTTTTTCCTCAAAGTCCGCCACTCTCTTCTCCAGTGCCCCTATCCTTTTATTAGCCTCTCTCTGCACTTTAGTGTTGGTCTCCATTTTTTCCTCCAGGGCATTGGTGCGCGCCCCAATCAGCATTTCTTTTCTTACGGTCTCCACCTCTCCCCGAAAGAACTGCTTAATGTCCAACAGTAGCTGTGTTATATTTTTTTTGCTGACTGTTTGCTCCTCCAAGCCTCCCGCAATTTCGGAGTCGGTATCCGACAGCTCCGCTTCACATCCTGCTCCCGCCATGCTGTTATTTGAAAAATATTTTCTTTAATCTGCCTTCTTCGTGTTCTGCAGCCTGGTGTTCATTCCAAAATGTTCCCAAGTTGTCTAGTATGGATTTTGCGTATAAATTCGTTCTCGCTTTGTGTTAATTATTTAATTATATGCCGGCGGGTAGCAGAGCTCTTAGACTAAGCAGCCATCTCCGCTCCCGTCGCGCATGCGCCTCCATAGGTATCCGCTTTTGAGCTCAACAAGGCTTTGATATTTCTTCTTACTTTATTAAGGTTAACAGTATCCCATTTAATCTCTTCAAATTCATCTTCCAGTTCTTGCTTCACTAGAGAGAGTTCCGGCAGTTGTACAGTAGGTAGCCAGATTATGGTTGAATTACCGATGGAGTTAATCCTCAAGGAACCCTTAGCGCCTTCTGCCTTCATGCCTTCTTCCTGAACGCTATCCAACTGAGGGACATTCCTAGGGTTTCTAGATGTTCTTTATATATGGGATTCTCCCTTATTTCATTGACTTGTCCTGTTGTCCCAGAAAGGTCTGTTGGGGTATGTGACAGGGTGAATGAACGTCACCAGCCATATGCCTGGAAAACCTATGTTTAGGCTTGCAGTGCAGCAGTGACGAGGTTAAGTTGAGAATGGCTGCTTAATTAGTCTGACCCCAGCTGCATAATCAAGGTGTTAAAAACCCAGGCTGTACACACATGCAGGGGAGCTGGTGAGGAGACAGGACTGAAAATGCTGAAGAGATTACTGCTGTAAGGTCTGTGTTGCAAAGTACATGTGTGACGAACTGTCTGTCTCCTGCATATAAAAGAGAAGCTGCCTTATTTTTGTTTTGTCTGCTAAAGAGAAGCTATTTTGTTCTGTCTGCTAAAAAGAAGCTATTTTGTTTTGTCTGCTGAAGAAGAAGCTATTTTGTTTTGTTTGCTGATGAGAAGCTATTTGTTTTTGGTGTGCTGTATGTTTTAAGGCTCAAATAAATAAGCCTTATCCAAAGAACCCGCGTTTGTGGTTGCATGTACCCTGCAACATACAGTATGGTGTCAAGAAGTGCCGGGATTTTGAAAGGCCCTTGCAGTTAAAGGGCCACACACACACAAGAATGAGAAAAATTGAAGAATTTTTTTAAGAGTTTCTGTGCGAGCAGACCAGACAGCAGGGACAGTTAATCCAGGAGCAGGCCCGGCTTCAAGCAGAGAGAGATGAAAGACTATTGCAGCAGCAAACCCAGCTCCTAACCCAGCAGCAGGCAGCACAGGAGGAGCGGATGGCCACGCTGCTGACCCAATTCCAGGGGTCTGCCAGTCCAGAACTTGCAAACAAACCCCCGGTACTCCTGAGGAAAATGGCTCAGAACGAGGATCCAGAGGCTTTTCTTACTGACATTTGAAGCTCAGGGCTGGGCTGCAGATCGCTGGGCAACTGCTTTGGCCCCGCTCCTCATAGGAGAAGCCAAGGCCTCATATCAGGGTCTCCCTGCAGATCAGGCAATGGACTACTGACAAGTAAAAGCTGCCATACTGGATTGCTTAGGTCTGACCCCAGAGACCTACCGGCAGCAGTTCCAGAACATGCAGTACACCGCTAAGATGAGACCCCGGGTCCTCGCTCAGCGGTTATTGGACTTGTGTACGCGCTGGATACAACCCGAGGAGTGCACTTAGGAGGCAATTCTTGAACAGGTAGTTTTGTAACAATTCCAACAGATAACACCCCCTTCCGCATGCTCATGGTTAAAATGCCACGCTGCTGAAACCCTAGCTTTGGTGGTCCGACTCGTGGAGAACTTCCTTGGGGCTGAGGAGCAGGCGAGTGTCCTGGACCCGACGGATCCGACTCCACCAGCTCCTGCGGATGCCCAAAGAGGGAGGTCGGATCAACGGGGAACCTACAGCCCGTCCACGCGCAACCGCCAAGTCCAACGGAAGGAGCAGTCGTTCCAGCAAAGGCGGAGTCCAAATGCTGGTCCCCGCCGAGACCCTCATCCACTTCCTGATGTCGGCTCGTCGCAAAATGAGAGGAGCTCCGAGGACGTCGCCCACAGGACCCATCAGATGCCTGGTCTCCAGTGTCCGGTCCAGCAGAGCGCTATCCACGGCCCCCTTCTACGAGGGAACCCTCTCCATGTTCCGCCTGCAGAGAACAAGGCCACCGGCATGTGGACTGTCCATGGATGAATTGTTCATTCGGCAGGACCGTCGCCTCGGCCTCCACTGGAGAAAACTACAAGCCCTGGCTACTTCCAGCCCAGGTTGGGGGGAAAACCGTCCAGGCCCTTGTAGATTCGGGCTCTGGGAAAACTCTGGTCTTCCAGGGACTGTTACCGCCTAACGTGTGTTCTTTTGACTCTCCATGGAACATAGAATGTATACACGGCGATGTAAGACGGTATCTGATGGCCAAAATCCGGCTACAGGTAAAGGGTAAGGAGGCCTACCTCGAAGTAGGAGTCGCTCCTTGGCTCCCTGCCCCCGTTGTGCTCCACCGGGACTGGCCTTTCTTTTTGGACCTATTGGCCCCAGTCTGTCACAAGGAGCCTTATTCTGTGGCTCAGGAGAACCCTGGCAAACTGTTCCCCTTCTCGGCAGACCTTTTCCCCAGCCGACACCGGGTTCCAAAGACTCGGAAGCAAAGACGCTCAGACAAACAGGACTGATTGCAGAAATCTGGGTCTCAAGGTGACCATTCTAGTAGCCAGAGGTCACAAGTGATGGCTGGGGATGGCCAGAGGGAGGGGGATATGGGCCCTGGAGATTTACCGGACCTATACTTCCCTGACTTTCGCCAGAGGCAAAAGGAAGACCCAGTCCTTGCTAGACAGTATGACAAGGTGGTAAAAATTGATGAGCAGATTTTAAATGCACAGGGGGTGATAGTATTCCCCCATTTTGAATTATCAAATGATATCCTGTATAGGGTGAATAGGCAGACACAAACAGGGGAGGTCACCAGACAGATATTGGTTCCCAAGGCATTTGTTAAATCTGTGTTCACTCTAGCCCATACTGTCCCTTGGGGTGGTCACCTGGGCAGGGATAAAACATTGGACCATATTTCGTCCCGAGTCTATTGGCCAGGGATGCATAGTGATATCTGTCACGGTGACTTTATGGCAGGCTGTAATTTACACAAAAATATATATAATATAATATATATATATAACTGGGTTTAACTGGGACGAGACTTAGATATGATAAAATATAATTTATTCCTTGATAAAGGTGAACACAACAGATTATACAAATAACAGGCAAAATATAGACACTTACTTAAAGATGGAAATGATGAAACAGTCACAGCTGGACTGGCAGTTCATACAGCACTCTTCATCATCCCAAGACACGAAAAAGCCATGAACAGGCCTTGCATGCAGACATTGCATAGCACTTCTCTCAGCAATCAAGTTAGTATAGAAGAACACTGGCATGAAGACATTTGCATGAAGACACTGAGTAAGGGGGGGACTCTGACTTATATATCATTTTAACCCTTCTCTACACTCACGGCGCCGAGCCGTCTAGCAAAAGTCCTTTTGAAGCTCTTTGAAGCTGATTTTGGACTTGCAAGATATCACACTTAAAAAACAAACAGTTCCTAGTTCCTGCCTCCAACATAAACAATTAGGCACTTTAGCCTTTGATCACCAGGCTATCTAATTCTAGCAAGATATTCTTCCTGCTCATTATCATAACAGAGGGAGTTTGCAGTTTTCACAACAGACTCAAAATCCCATATACCCTGTAAATAACTTCATAACTTCATTTCAGTGATACTTACTGGCCCGCGAGACATCTTAATACATTCCGTCACACCTGACGCTCCCAATGAGACTAAATATTACCATGTAGTACTAAAATTAAGAGAGATATTAATATCTGGCTCTTAGTATCTGGTAGAGATCAAGTGTTTAGAATCATGAGTTGGGGCTAATTCCCACGAATACACCTATGTAACTCTTAGCACGTTCAGCCAAGGACATCTCAGAATATTCTTATATTTAATAAGGTCACCCATTCTGATTTTCTCCTTGGGTAGCCGCACCCCTTGCCCCCATCAATAAATCCTTTGAAGCAGGGACCCCTGGGTAGGGGACATTTGTCACCTGGTTTTAGATTACACACTCAATGCCCCAGACCTCTTGAAGCAGAGGCGTTTGTAAGTGTGAGTTATAACGCTCACAACCCACACTAGCTTCCTGCAAACAGGTATTAACATACTGTACACTAAAACCCCTTCTGCTTTTCACATTCAACTTCAATCAAGCCTTTTGAAGTCCAGATTTTCTGAAAAGACACCATACAGTTGTATTTTGTTAAACTGTAGCTTATTAACCCCTTAAGCCCCAGTGTGTGTGGTGCAGACACTGGCCCAGAAACAATACATTTTTTTACAGGGGAATAAGCATTTGAATATTGTAGCGAGGTAAAAACACATTTCTGGACCTCAGTCCAGTTAACCCCTTGCTTCCCAGGTGAGAGTAGAGGGTGGCCAATTGGGGTGTAACCCCTTTAATCCCGGGTCAAATCCTCACGACCGTCACAATATTGCTAAGTTATATTGCGTCATGTCCGAAGTGCCAGCTAACTAGTCCGAAGGGACAAAAACCAGCCCCTTTGGTTCCTCTAACCTTGGTGTCAGTTCCCTTTGAAAGGATTGGGGTAGACTTGGTAGAACCTCTAGAACCTACTGCGAAAGGACACAGCTTTATTCTTGTAATAGTTGACTATGCAACAAGATATCCTGAGGCGTTCCTCCTGAGAACAGCAACGGCAAAGCAAGTAGCCAACAAGTTGTTGGAACTGTTCTCACGGGTTGGACTTCCCCAGGTTAAGTTGACAGACCGAGGTACAAATTTTATGGCTAAACTGATGCAGGATGTCTTAAAATTACTAGAAGTCAAGTCGGTTCGGACAACGGTCTACCATACACAGACTGACGGATTGGTGGAAAGATTTAACCGAACTCTAAAAGGGATACTGAGGAAATTTGTAGATCCAGAGATGAGAGCCTGGGATGAACTTCTCCCTTTTCTGCTGTTTGCAGTGCGGGAAGTTCCCCAGGCCTCCACGGGATTCTCTCCATTTGAACTGCTGTATGGACGCCAACCCCGGGGTATCCTAGACCTCCTAAAGGAGTCCTGGGAGGAACAGCGATCCCCTTCTAAGAATACCCTGCAATATGTACTAGACCTTAGGAAGCACCTAGATGTGGTCGGCCATTTTGCTCGGTAGAATCTTAGATCAGCCCAGGACAGCCAGCAGTGACATTACAATCAGAATGCTTGCATGAGAGTGTTTCACCCGGGAGACCAGGTAATGTTGTTGTTACCCAGTTGTGAGAGCAAACTCCTAGCCAAATCGCAGGGCCCATTCGAAGTACTCCGCCGCACGGGTGATGTGGATTACGAGATCGCTCAACCAGGGTCCAGGAAGGGTAAACAAATTTGCCATGTGAACTTGCTGAAACCCTGGAAGATGCAGGTGTCTCTATTCATCCACCCGGTGGAGGAGGAAACGGATTTGGGTCCTCAGCCCCCACGGGAGGACATCGTGGGTGACGATAAAATCCCAATGGGTAGACTGTTGTCCTCTGAACAAAAAGGGGACTTGTTAGAAATAATTACACAATTCCATGATGTTTTTTCTGATTTGCCAGGGCAAACTAATTTAATTTCACATGTGATCGAGACAGCACCTGGGGTAAAAGTACGTTCCCGTCCTTATAGGTTGCCTGAGAGTAGTAGGGCCCTGGTAGAGAAGGAGGTACAAGAAATGTTACACTTAGGAGTGATTGAGGAATCATGCAGTGAGTGGTGTAGTCCACTAGTTATGGTCCCTAAACCCGATGGGAAGGTAAGATTTTGTGTGGACCTCCGAAAGGTCAATGCGTTATCCAAGTTTGACGCATATCCGATGCCAAGGGTGGACGAGTTAATTGACGCCCCTGGTAATGCGGAATATATATCCACGCTGGACTTAACAAAAGAATACTGGCAATTACCCTTCGAGGAAAAGTCCAAGGGCAAAACAGCCTTTGCCACTCCCATGGGTTTATACCAGTTTGTGACAATGCCATTTGGACTGCATGGAGCCCCAACCACATTTCAGAGACTCACGGATAAGGTGCTGAAACCCCATAGGGCTTATGCCACAGCCTACCTAGATGACATTGTCGTTTATAGTAAACTCTGGCGAGCCCATCTAAATAGGCTGAAAGCGGTCCTCAAATCTCTAAGAGAGGCAGGGCTCACAGCCAACCCTAACAAATGTGCCTTAGGTAAGGCGGAAACCAAATACTTAGGGTATGCAGTGGGAGGTGGAAAAGTAAGGCCACTAGCCGACAAGGGAGTTGCCCTGAAAGAAGTTCCGACCCCCCAAACAAAAACGCAGGTATGCTCTCTGCTGCGTTTAGCAGGGTTTAGCAGGGTACTACCGGCGGTTCATCCCCAACTACTCGGAAGTTGCGGCCCCATTAACGGACCTCACAAAAAAGTCCGCCCATACCCAAGTGGTATGGTCAAGGCAGTGTCAGAGAGCCTTCGAGGACATAAAAAGGTGTCTATCAGAGGGTCCCATCGTTAGAAGCCCAGACTTCAACAGGCCTTTTGTAGTGCAAACCGATGCATCAGAGATAGGGCTAGGGGCAATGTTGTCACAACAGTTTGAGGGAGTGGAACATCCGATCCTTTTTCTGAGTAGGAAATTGTTCCAGAGGGAAAAAAAACTACTCAGTGATTGAGAAGGAGTGCCTCGCAGTAAAGTGGGCAATCGAGGCTTTGAGGCATTACCTGGCAGGAGTCCATTTTACTCTGGTGATGGACCATGGTCCATTAAAGTGGTTAAATAGCATGAAGGACTCCAATGCTAGATTGACCAGGTAGTATATGGCCCTCCAACCCTTCTCATTTGAGACTCAGCACAGGCCTGGAAAAGAAAATGCAAATGCTGACTTCTTTTCTAGAGAAGGGGTGGAGGATCAGGCTTCAGCCGTGCGTGGCCCCAGCCACACACTAACAGGGGAGGAATGTGACAGGGTGTAAAAGGACATGTGCAGAGGTATGCAATGGAGACTGTTTTAAGGTGAAATTAAATACGGCTTTTATTGCGCCTGTTTCTTTAACACAAGAAAACATCCAAACGTATGCAAATAAGGGGTCAAACAAAGCTTCTGTTCCACTTGGGAGTATTTCTACTTAAACCTATGCAGTCCACAACTCCCTTTAGATTAGCATGTCTCCCAGCCACAAACATATATCTTGATATGTGCAGATATACAAAAAGTCTTAGAAAGGAAAGTCTTATCTGTCTCTTGTAGGGGAAGGCTTCTTTGTTCTCCAGGTTTAGAAGTACTTTCCCCTGTGTCTTGCTGGCAGCGTGCAGCCTCTTCTGGCAGGCTCAAGACGTCTGTCTCCTTGTTCAGCTCACAGGTGTGCTAAGGAGTGTCACATCCGGTCTCAGAGGCAGGCTTTTTCTAACACCTCTAATCAGCTGTCAGGAATCGGCGTCCTCCGCGCTCCCCACACAGAGCACTCTCTCCCCTCAGGGAGTCCCTGGACACACAAAACAATACTGCCTTACTGACCTCTGCAGCTCCCGGCCCCTGCTGCCATCGCGGGATCACTCCCCTCGGCAATTCCTCTGCTCAGCGCCGGGCGCGCCCATGCCCTCCAGCGCACACACCTGCACCATCCACTGGCTTGGTCCACGCGCGTACACGCGTTACGGAACGCGCTCATTCTGCACACTCTTCTTCCCGTCCCCCGTACCTCAGGCTCCGCCCCTGCACACCACACGAGCATACTCAGGTTACCAACAAGACTCACCTGGCCTGTTATGCCTGCACCAATCTGCAGTGTCTCCCTGGATCTCTTCCTGTCCCACCTCCTTTGCTAATTGGACCTTCCTGCTTTATCTAGCTCCTCTCTTCTCTAAGTCTTTGCTCGACATAGTCTCTGTATGGAAGTACTTCTGGATTCTCTCAGTGTTTTCACAGGTTCTGACGCGGCTTGTACGACTACCCCCTCTGGCTCTCGATCTCGGCACTCCTTGGACAACGCTCACTCTGGTAACCCCTTGAACATGGCTTGGACTACGACCTATCTCCACTCTCCACTCCCTGACCTCGGCAAGGCATTCTTCACTCTATCTCTACAACTGGTACCGGCAACTATTGTCTACCTTACTACACCTGGCCTGGCAACACTTTATACCACACTCTGGACACGCTCCCTTTGCTGCCGGTGCGTGTATTACCACTTTCCCCTTCAGCTCAGGGGACGGGTCTGGTCTGCGGGCAGCACCGACGTAACATTATGTCGAGCCCACAAGACGCAGACCAGACCGAACTTCAACAGTTTCTCTGCAATCTGCTTCAGCAAAACCAGGCCATAGCGGATCAAATTGTGGCACTTACATGCCAGGTCGCAGTACTCTCAGACCGAGTACCGACCGCGACCTCGCCAGATGTAAGCCCCCACTCCGCAAGCGCAGTTAGCAGCTCCGATGTAAGGATTCCTCCCCCCAAGCCTTATGCAGGTGAACAGCAAGAATGTAGGGGTTTCCTAAACCAGTGTGAGGTGCAGTTTGAAATGGCCCCCCATCTCTACAATACTGGTCGCAAGAAGGTAGCCTACATTTATAACCTCCTCACTGGCAGCGCCCTAGCTTGGGCTTCCCCGGTTTGGGAGCGACATTCTGATCTTACCCAAGATTACCCGGCATTTAAAGCAGAGTTCCAACAAGTATTCGATTCCCCCGCTCGTTGGGAGATGGCATCTGTTTCTCTTCTCCAGATCACTCGGGGACAGCGAATGGTGACACAGTATGCTGTGGGATTCCGGACTCTAGCAGCCGAGACTAACTGGGGACAAGAGGCTCTTGTCTCCGTATTCTGGCAAGGCCTGGCAGATCCATCAAGGATGAACTCTCTCACCAATCCAGGCCGGATCAATTGGAGGTCCTCATTGATTTGGCCGTCCGAGTGGATCAACGTATAGAGGTACGCCGCTCAGAGCGTCAGCGCACTCGCTTCCATAACTTTCAAGTTCCATTCACTAGTACTCCCAGCAGCACTCCTGCTCCCCCAAGTGCTACCACATCTCTTCGTCCTGCACTGGAGTTGCCAGAGCCAATGCAATTGGGGGTACAACGCATCCGCACACCGATACGGCAGTTCCGCCACGCCGGGGGATTGTGTTTCTACTGCGGATCCATGGAGCATCTGGTTCGGGAGTGTCCACTGCGTCCAGGAAACGGGAACACCCAGTGAGTACAGAGGGGCTCTCTCTGGGTGTAATGTCTCCACGTCCCCTTCATAAAGGTGAACTCCCTAAGAAACTTACATTTCCAGTCTCCCTTTCAGGCGATAAGTTCCAGACTTCTACCGCCGTTTTCATTGACTCAGGAGCTGGAGGAAACTTCGTGGACCTTGAATTCGCCAGGTTAAACCGCATACCGCTCGTGAGGAAGAAGGTTCCCATCTCATTCGTCGGTATCGATGGACGTCCTCTTACCCCGGCCCACATCTCCTTAGAGACTGCCCCCTTGCTTCTGTCCTCACATCTGCACAAGGACATCTTAGTTCTCGATGCCATTCCCGCTCCTGGGATACCCATCACTCTTGGTCTTCCTTGGCTACAGCTTAACAATCCTCTCATTGATTGGACTTCCTCTGCTCCCATCTCCTGGAGGCCGAGGTCAGACGAGACTAATCAACTGCTGGCCAATACCTCTGTTCCTAAAGTTATTCTACCTTCTGTTTACCACCAATTCCGGGACGTTTTCAATAAGGTACAGTCAGACCTTTTGCCGCCACACAGGACTTACGATTGTCCGATCGATCTGGCTCCAGGTTACTCCCTACCCAAGTCCAAGATCTATCCCTTGTCGTTACCAGAATCTCACGCTATGGATGAATATATCCAGGAGAATCTCAAGAAAGGCTTTATTCGTCACTCCAATTCCCCAGCAGGGGCTGGGTTTTTCTTCGTCAAGAAAAAGGATGGGTCGTTGAGGCCTTGCATCGATTACAGGGGTTTGAACCACATAACTATCAAAAATCGTTACCCCCTTCCCCTTATTACCTAACTGTTCGATAAATTACAGAGGGCCAAGATTTTTTCCAAGTTGGATCTACATGGTGCCTATAACCTGGTGCGCATCAGGAAGGGGGATGAATGGAAAACGGCCTTCAACACGCGTAGTGGACACTACGAGTATCTTGTAATGCCTTTCGGCTTATGTAATGCTCCCGCTGTCTTCCAGGATTTCATCAACGACGTCTTTCGTAAGGTACTCAATATTTTTGTTATGGTATACTTGGATGATATCCTGATTTTTTCCAAAGATCTCCAGGACCATATACGCCACACCTCCTACGTCCTTTCCCGTCTCCGTGAACACCATTTGTACGCCAAACTGGAGAAGTGCACCTTTCATCAGACCTCTACTCCGTTCCTGGGGTACATCATTTCCGATGAGGGGTTTATGATGGACTCCGGTAAACTTAAAGCAGTCACTGAATGGCCAAGACCCAATTCTCTCAAGGCCATACAAAAGTCCTTTTTCCTTCGTCTAAATCGTCACCTCTTCAGTCTCCCAACAAGTTTCGGTTGTAGTGTCACCCTCGGAGCAAATGAATAAGGGTCAAAACAACGAGATTTAGGAACAAATACTGATAAAGTATGACAAGACCTATTCCAATTTTGGTAAATACTCAAAGCAGAAAGTACTGCCAGCACTCACACGAGCAAGTGTGAGTGTATTCCTGGGGGAGGTGTCTTTATCCTCCTCACAAGAAAAAGTTCAGGTATAGAACTTAGGTACTTGAAAACAAATTCAAAGGGTAGGGGATATATAAAAAACGATAAACAGAGATACTCACATGGCCATGTGTGAGCTCACACTGGAGTTTGGTATCTTTAAGTTCCCCCTTGTAGGTCCAACACTGCCTTCAAGGAGAATCAGTCTTTGTGCTGTTAAGGCTAAAAAATGACTCAAAAATATCGTAAGCCAACTCTATCTTTAATAAAACAAAAACATGTAAAAATAATCTAAAAAGCACTTAGTCTAACCGACATAAGTGTCAATAACAAAGAAAAAATGGCCAGTCTCTGGGAAATCTTCGCAGGGCGTCAGGCGCGCAGCTAACTCTGCCTGAGTCCGGGCGTTGTGCTAAGCTCCTACTTCCTGCTCCCGACGGTGGCCGAACAAGTTCAAAATGCTTCTAGGTATTGAGCTACGCGTTTCGCTCTTTCTTGGGCTTCCTCAGGCTCCGTAGTTTGGCACTGAAGGGCTCATAGCAATATATAGCCTCTCTCCATCCAATCCACTCCTCCCCTAGAAGCAAACTCCCCTCGATCTTCACATTAAGTTTAATTGAATGCGCGTGAACTTCTTAAAAGGTTCTAAAGTATTTCAAATAGTAGATCTGCGAACCTTAGCCATTAGTCATCCTATGACATTCTAATGGTCAACATCTGATGTGACATCAAAGTGTACAAGTGAAAACAAGTTAAATGGGTGATCTAATTGTTACAGTCTATACACACAATATTCAGAAATCTTGTTATATATATATATATATATTTTTAGTGCAGAAAAAATACAAAATTAATAGTATATGTGAATTGGTGATAAGTATTTTTTATTTAAATGACTAATTGGAATTAATTAGTCATATGTGATTAATTATGCCTTAGTGATAATTAGAAAAACATAGCAAAACAATTGCTGTGAATTTAATATAAACAACTTAAATTTTATGTGATAAAATACATAATTTTAGTGTAAAACATTTAAGTGCAAATAATGATTTATATTATAATATATTACAATTATAATCCATTATAATATTAAATGGCAAATTAAAATCAAAAGTTCACATTAAATTAAACATCTCTTATTTAAAACATGTAAGATACAGTCATTACAATTTTATACAAATGGCTTAAATGTGTGAAATCCTAAAGATTTGGAAAACATCATATATAATAAAACATATGATGGCCAACCCTAATAAAAATAGCTTAAAAACAGCTTAAAAACAATGCCCTGTATACAGTAGGCGTATAAAAGATTTATATGACATATTTAGATGGTCGATGTCATCTGTAAGAAATCATAAAACATTATTGTCAATATGCATATTCTTTGAATGAACAATATAGATGGATGAAGATTAATACAATGGTGGGACGTACTGGGCGCCTGACGCCCTGCGAAAATTTCCCAGAGACTGGCCATTTTTTCTTTGTTATTGACACTTATGTCGGTTAGACTAAGTGCTTTTTAGATTATTTTTACATGTTTTTGTTTTATTAAAGATAGAGTTGGCTTACGATATTTTTGAGTCATTTTTTTGCCTTAACAGCACAAAGACTGATTCTCCTTGAAGGCAGTGTTGGACCTACAAGGGGGAACTTAAAGATACCAAACTCCAGTGTGAGCTCACACATGGCCGTGTGAGTATCTCTGTTTATCGTTTTTTATATATCCCCTACCCTTTGAATTTGTTTTCCAGTACCGTAGTCCTATACCTGAACTTTTTCTTGTGAGGAGGATAAAGACACCTCCCCCAGGAATACACTCACACTTGCCCGTGTGAGTGCTGGCAGTACTTT
>WSYH01009506.1:0-25800 GCA_036426205.1 Ascaphus truei | reverse complement strand
ATTCGTGAGTCCTACTGGATCTATGGTTTGGGCACGTTGGCCCCACTCGGACTTAACGAGTGCATAGACACGAGCATTCTGGTTTGACCATCGTTTTCTCTGCTCTCTTTTCTTCTGCAATTTATTTTAGTTATCATTTATTTTTTTGTAATTATTAATTTTCAATGTTGATTACTGTTGTTTCTACTCAGAACGCAGTATTATATTCAAGTATGATTGTTTTTTTTTTATGCAACCATTTGAGCTATATCATTATTTTTGTTTTTAACCATATCATTACAATCTCTGGGGTCTTGTTCCATATCCTTCAACACAACACGATTGACCAACCTTTATCCAGTTCTTACCTCCTTTTCTTCCCTTTACTCTTTTTCGCCTTCCCCTCCCTCTCTCTCCCCCATCCCACCTCCCCCAGTTTTTCCTCCTTCTTTTTCTTCTTCTTTTCCTTATCTTTCTCCATTCTTGTTCATTATTTATTATTATTGGTCTGTAAATTTGTACAAGTGTTGAATTGTTTGTTTTATACATCAATTTAGTTTACCATCATTCAGCGAATTTTTCCCTTTCTGGTTCTATCTATGTTGGTCAAACGTGGAGTGTTCAGACATCTGCATGTACATATTTTTTATGTATTTGTATACGTAGGGTGACTTTTTTTCTGTATTTGTATACGTAGAACCTACATTTATAGTATTGTATGTGATTTTTGCACATTATGGAGACACATGACTCTGAACAGAGCCAATAAGGAGGCACAGTACCTAGGAGGACTAACTATGCATTTAATTGTTCTGACAACTCCAAAAGGGCACAATTAGTTTTGACACCCTTTTGGAAGATGACTGTGATGATATCTCAGACTTGAAATTATATTTCTCAAAATTGGATAGATTTCTATCACAAAACATCAGAACATGGTGGGACATAGTCACGCTTGAGAATTATATAAAGGTTAAAAGGATTCCAAGAGGTCTTAGGATCAAGAAAATGCCAACCTTTGGTTTCCAGGAATCTGATTTTGAAGATCAATGGAAACAGATCCTGGACGATTCTTCATTCAGATTAATGGACTTAATTATTCAATTTAAAAACAAAGAAAAACTTAAAGTGGAGTTGGATATAAATCAACTACAGATCAAAATGCAGCCACTTACACCAATGGAGAGTTTCAACGACCTTGATGAATGTCTTTCCAATATTATTAATAAAGTTGAGAAAGAAATTATGTCTAAAAAACAGGGAAAATTTGAGAGGGATAGATTAGATTATGATAAGAAATAAGTATATATGTGGGAAAGACCTCCCTCGGGTAGAAGGTTCGCGAATTCAACTCCCTCCAAACTTAACAAATTTCCACAAAATAACCCAGGATAGAAATCTATCTTAAAGAAAAATACATCTTTCACAGACTCCACAAGTGCTGATTCAGATATGTCTGATAATGACTAATTCCCCATACAGTCTCTTTCCGTAGTCCTGGAGGTGAACATCATTAGAATCAAGGCCGCAGTCACGGACAACGGATTTTCTGGAGACCAAATTCTACCGATAAGAATGAGAAACAGAATGCAGGTAATCAACCACAAACTCACTAAAAAAACAGAAAAGGACCGGACTGGGGATGGGGGGGGGGGATAGAAGGGGGGTGTAAGAGGAAATCAGCAGTATCAGAAACAACCCCAAATGAGGCAGAAAACAGTTAGGTAAACACTAGGAGTTATTTACATCTCCAATATCGAATTTAAACAACTGGAATGTTCCTTACTCAACAAAGAACTTACATTTGCACGGAGTATCAATTTTCATCTTTTTGAAATGGTTATACAGTAGACTTGCATACGTTTGTTCATAAAATTACATAAAAAATTTTTTTAGTAACAAAAGTAATCAATCATGTGACATGAAGGCAGAGGACACTCCAGAAGAAATTACTATATAGCAAATCAAAAAGAGAACCATTAATCTCAACTCCTTTTCCTCAATAGCAAAAATTTGCTGTTGATCTTTTCTGGGAGAACTCAACATATCTCATACTGGTGGACTATTTTTCAAGATATATATATGTAGCTAAATTGACAGTAATATATACTGATATGGTAATCAAAGCTCTTAAATGCATCTTTAAAAGACAGTGAGGTATATCTAACATTTAAAATTCCCCCCAGGCTTCAGAAACATGTCATGTTTTTTTTAAAGCTAACATCTGAAATGAACCAATGTCCACCAGATGGCAGACTAAACAATAATCCTAAAATTAATTTTCTAATAAAATATACTGCAGCTACACAGAGAAATGCAGCATCATAAGTACTTTTTGCAGAACCAAAAAAAATTTGTGCCACTTTTGAGGCATGGTATAGTGTAAGGTATTAGTCCTAATTCATGAGCTTGTTCTCTCAATTTATGAAAATACCATACTTATACTTGTGACCACTGATCTGGTCACATATAGGTAATTTAAGGATGTTGTAAATCATAATAAAATGAAGAAAATCAGGGCTCCACGGATTTCCTCAGCAAACTAATTTATTGTCAATAGACTTGACGTTTCGTCCACACAGGCCTTTCTCAAAAGCAGAAATGGAGAGAAGAAGGGACGCGGGGGAGAGAGAAGAAGGGACGCGGGGGAGAGAGAAGAAGGGACGCGGGGGAGAGAGAAGAAGGGACGCGGGGGAGAGAGAAGAAGGGACGCGGGGGAGAGAGAAGAAGGGACGCGGGGGAGAGAGAAGAAGGGACGCGGGGGAGAGAGAAGAAGGGACGCAAGAGGAGGGGTTAGCTAGACAGTCTTAGAGTTGCCGTCCAACTCCCTGCCTCCCTTTCCAGAATCACCCACACCCCCCCTGCACGTCCCAACTACTCACTCAAGTTCAGGGGCCCGTCCTCATCGCCCCATTGAGACCTGGGGGATCCGGGGCGCGAGCTCCCCGCCTTCTTGGCTCCAAGAAAGCACTCATCCTGCGGCAGCTTGCCTTGCTTGGCCAGCTCATACAGGAGATCGATGGGGGCCCCGCTGCTCTCAGATTCGGCCACTCCGAGGTGACGCAGGTGGCAGCGCGCGTGGCTGGACAGGCCTTTTCGAGTCTCGAAGCATGCTCCGCATACCTCACACGTAGTCTGACCTGGGCCTTGGAGGGCTGATGGGGGGGAGGGAAGAGACCTATCACAAGGAGCATTTACTGAAGCGCCCTCGGGGGGGGGGGGGGAAGTAATCACAAGGTGGATTACTATGTGGCCGTGGTATTCACCACTGGAAAGAAAAGGGGAATCCACTAAAACACACACACAAAACCTCACACAACCCTATATTTACTACAAATTCCCCTCTGGCCTAAAACTGGACTTTACTTCTAAAACCGACTCCATTTATGTAATCCCACTCACAAACACACACAGGGACCCCATAAATAATTAAAGTCCTATCTCATCCCATAAGAAATCAATCTCCCGACTTTTTCCTTATAAATCAGGTATACCCCTTGTCTCATTAAATATCAGTCTGCTGTCCCCATTAGCTTATAAATCAGTTAGCAAGCCCCCATTTCTCCCATTAGAGCCAAGTTTCCTAACCCTATTATATTAGAAATCACAAGTTGAAGTCTCCTTTTATCCCATAAAAGATTAGTCAACATTACCTTACTAATTAATAGGATTGTATGTCACTTCTCTACTCCATTACCTTTGGGATCCTCGTCTCCTCTCCCCGCATTCTGGTCGGACACCAACACCCGCCCGGGCTCCTGTTTCGTGATTTGTGGTCGCCCCAGATCTAAGGGGGTCCCATCTTCCTCCTCCGAAACCAACACTGTAAAGGAAATGAGAATGATTAATTTAAATGAGAACGATTGCCATCTATTACACAAGACTAACCCCCTCAAGCTCTCTAAATTGGCTGAGACCGATGCCATAGAGATTGCCCTGCAGATCTTGAATTTGCCCCACATGGGAGTTACATAGTTACACAGCAGATGAGGTCGAAAAGAAAAAGACATGTCCATCAAGTTCAACCTATGTTAATTTGGAGAACAGATACTTATCCTATATTTGTATTTACAATATTGTTGATCCAAAGGAAGACAAACAAGAAAAACCCCAGTTAAATATTATCCAATGATGTCTCATAAGTGGGGCAAAAAAATCCTTACAGACTCCAATAATGGCAATGTTAAAAAGTGATAAAGACAGACCCCAATATAAAATTGGTCTCTTAGTTAATGGGAGCCCCACCACATCCTGTGCAAATGGATATATCTTTGTAAGGGTGTTTTTTTTTAAAAATGGCTGACCATCGGAATTTCCTAACACTCATCACCTCCCCGGTTAACCCCACAATACCCCCCGCCCATCCACTTGCCCAGCAGGCCCTTTAATACGTCTCTATAGCCCTATTTCCACTTGTTGTCCCCATATTTCATGCACCACACTGTACCTTATACACCACTTGAAATCCCTCACTCCCAACCACCTGCTGCACCACGTGACCCCACAACCTGCTTTCCCCTCTTTAGCGACTCACCCGCTTTTTGCCTCCCGTTCCCAGGCCTCGGCTGATCCTTGGCCTGTCCTGCCGCCTCTCCCCGCCCCGCTCCCACGGCCTCTCCCTCCTCCGCCCTCTCTTTACTCGGACCCTCCACGCTCTCCGAGGCCTGTCCCCCCTTCTCATCCTGGCCTCTCCCTTCCAGGTCAGACCCCCCGGCCTCTCCCGACTCGTCAGGCCTCAGATCCCCGCTGTTTCCTAACCCCGCGGCCCCAGATTCTTTGGCCTCCTTTGTCCGCTCGCTGGGCGCCGCCATCTTGGAATCGCTCGCGGGGCCGCGTGAGGATTGAAAAAAAAAAAAAGAGAGCGCCCGCGCGTACACATTCCAGACCAGGGCAATGGAGCGACGAGCGGCTCGGAGGGAGGGGGGGATAGGATGGTGGCGCGAGCGCCAGTGAAGCAAGAAGGTGGCGCGCGGGGCCGCGATTCGAAGCAATCTGGCGCGAGGAGTGGAGGGAAACGGGACAACCTGAGCGAAGGCACAGGGGGAGGGGCGATCAGGAACCCGTCTCTGATACACATAGTGAAGATGTCTCTCTTCCATACATTGTAATGGGGGCAGCGGTCTCTTTTTCATTGAGCAGCTTACATACACCGTCAAGACAGTCTAATTTAACAGTCTCTTCTAAAATACCAGCAGTTCTCTTTCGTTTAAGAGGAGCAGTCTATTTACTAACCAGTCTCTCATATTTATATTTAAGAGAGTGTTTTGTTCAATGAGTGTCTGTTTCTTTCAATATGAGCATTCTCCCGAGCAAAGTAGGACCCCTAAAATAAAAGGAGCTGTCTCTTATAGAATTGGATCAGGTGCAGCTTCTCCCTCATTCAATGGATGAGTCTCATCCAAGTGGAACATGTCCTCTCTCATATAGTGAATGACAGTCTTTGATAAGGGGAGAAATCTCCCTCTGACCGACAGTCTTGTCCAAGGGGAGCCATCTCTGTTTCTCTTAGGCCCCGCTCACTCTGCTAGCTATACGACGTGCGCGCGCATATTCGTTACTCTTTCATGTTTGGCAATGGGAGTTTTCAGACTTGAAACTCCTCCCAGCGGCAAAGTAAAGCGCTCACGCTGCTGCAACTGAGGGAGACAACTGAATTTCTGATTTCATGCGGCAGCAGCGTCACGTGTACTTCGCCAGCCATTGAATGAAAGCGCCATCTTTTTTTCTAAAAAAAAGAGGATGACGTCTTACCCTGTTCCGCCTACTGTCGGTTCATTCAGTCTGCTGGGGATGTTCACACATCACCCAGCAGACAGAGGCGCGCAACCGCAACGTCGGGATAGTGGATGACTGTCCCATCCATGGGAATCAGTCTCTCAATTAGTGGATGGTCTTGTCCAAGGGGAGCAGTTTCTCATTCAATGAATGACAGTCTCGACCAAAGGGGAGCAGGCTGTTTCTCATAGTGGATGACTGTTTTCCAAGGGGAGAAGTTTCATTCAGTGGCTGACCGTTTTGCCCCAAGGGGAGTCACCTCTCATTTAGTGGATAGTCAGTCTCGTGTATGTGGGAGCAGTCTCTCTCGCTCTCATTCAGTGGATAACTATCTTGTCCATATGGAGAAGTCTCTTTTATTCAGTGTATACATGTCTTATCCAAAGGGAGCAGCCTCTCATTCAGTGGCTGTTTGTCTCTCAGTAGCTGACAGTCTCACCAAGGGGAGCAGTCGCATTTAGTGGATGATCTTGTCCAAGGCGCGTGTGCCAGTCTCTCATTCAGTGGATAACCATCTCATCCATGGGGATAGTCTCTTATTCAGTGTATGAAAGTCTTATCCAAGGGGAATAGTCTCTCATTTAGTGGATGACAGTCTCGTCCACGAGGACCTCTCATTCAGTGGATAACCGTCTCGTCCATGGGGATAAGTCTGTTATTCAGTGTATGAACGTCTTATTCATGGTGAGCAGTCTCTCATTCAGTGGATGACAATTGTCCATGGGTATGAGTCTTTCTTGCTCCCATTGAGTTGATGATCATCTTGTCCAACGAGAGCAGTCGATCTCTCATTCAGTGGATAACCGCTTCATCCAAGGGGAGCAGTCGCACTCACTCAGTGGATGACTGTCTCATCCCCATTTAAGGGGACAAGTCTTTCCCTCATTCAGTGGAGGACTGTCTCCTCCAAGGGGAGCAGTTTTCATCTCATTCAGTGAAGGGCCATCTTGTCCAGAGGGAGCAGTCTCTCCCTCTCATTCAGTTGACCATCTAGTCCAAGGGGGAGCAGTCTCTCAGTGGATGACCGGGAGCAGTGTTTTGCTCATTCAGTGGAGGACTGTCTCATCCAAGGGAAGCAGTCTCTCATTCAGTGGATGACCATATTGTCCAAGGGAAACAGTTCCTCTCATTCAGTGGACGACAGTCTCACCCAAATGGAACAGTCTCATTCAATTGATGACAGTTTCATCAAACTGGAGAAGTCTCTCATTCAGTGGGAAAAGTGGAAATTTCCTTTCCAATGTAACCTAGTTTCTTGCTCATCCAAGGGGGAGACTTTTCCAACAGGAGCAGCCTATCTTTCTCAATGTGGAAGAGGTAGTTTCCTATCCAATAAGAAGCAGTCTATCCCTCTACGAAGGGATTGGTCTCTCATTTAATGTGATGGGGGGGGGGGGGGGGGGGGGGGGGGGGTGGTAGTCTCTCCAAATAGAAAAGACTCCCATTTGGTAGGAGCAGTCCATTTCTCCATTAGTGACATAAGTACTAATTATCCAATATGTGTCTGTCATCTCAATGGGAGCCATCTATTTTAATTAGTAACATCCAATGAAAGCAATCTCTCTCATCCAATGGGGAGGGAGCAGTCTCACTTATTCAATGGCCGGCTGTATCTTATACAACAGGAACAGTCTCATCTTATGAAAGCAATCTCATTCTCTGTCCGGTCACAGTCTCACTCAATGGATGGCCGTTTCATTTAAGAGGGGGGGTGGGCAGTCTTTCCCTCATTCATTGGAGCACCGTCTCATCTAAGGGGAACAGTTTCCATCTCATTCAGTGGAGGGCCGTCTTGTCCAAGGGGAGTAGTCTCTCCCTCTCATTCAGTGGATGACCGTCTTGTACAAGTGGAGCAGTCTCATAGTGGATGGGCGTCTTGTCCATGGAAAGCAGTCTCATTTATTGGATGACCACCTCGTCCAAAAGGAACACTGTCTCATTTATTGGATAAGTCATCCAGGGGATCCATCTCTCTAATTCAGTGGGGGGCCGTCTCATCCAATGGGGGAGCAGTATCTAATTCAGTGGATAATCATTTCATCCAAGGGGAGCAGTCTCTCATTCTGTTGCTGACAATCTCATTCAAAGTGAGCAGTCTCTCATTCAATGAACAACCATATTGTCCAAGTGAAGCAGTCTCCATCAGTAGATAACCCTCTTGTCCATGTGAAGCAGTCTCTCATTTAGTGGATTAACGTCTTGCCCAAGGAGAGCGGGTTTCTCTCTCATCCAAGGAGAACATTCTCTCACTCATTCAGTGGCTGACCAAGAAGACCATAAGAAGGTAGTACTTCTTATCCAATGTGTGTCGTCTCAATGGGAGCCATCTAGTTTAATTGGTGATTTATCCAATGGAAGCAATCTCTCTCCCATCCAATGGGGAGGGGCAGTCTTGCTAATTCAATGGATGGCTTTATCTTATACAACAGGAACAACGTCTCATCATATAAAATCTGTCTCATCCACCGTCAGGTCACAGTCTCTCAATGTGAGCAGTCAATTTTTCAACCAGTGACCGCAGCCTCATTTAATGGAGGGTGGATTCTCTAAATTTCAGGCAGTCTCTCTCATCCAAATGGCACATCCAATGTGTGTCTGTCTCTTTCAAAAAGGAGACGTCGGTCTTAGTGGGGGAGGAGGCAATCTCTCATCCTGTGAGAAGCAGTGTCTCTTAACTGGTTATTGTCAGTTATCCAACAGGAGCAGTCTCTCTTCCAGTGGATAACCGTTTGTTATCCAACAGTCGCTCATCCAATAGGCAAGGGGACCAGTGTCACTATGGAAGCCGTCTCTATACCATCCAATAGGAGGGAGTAGTCTCATTCAAAGAAAACAGTCTACTTATCAACCACTGAGCAGTCTCATTTATTGAAGGGCTATTTCTCTAATTGGAGGCAGTCTCTCTCATTCCATTATTGTTGGTTTCTTTCAAAGGGAGTTTAACCCAGTCTTATGTGCGTATTAAAGATAAGTATCTAAAAATATCAAATTGCTCCCCAGACCACAATGTTTTTGAGGTGTTGCCGCTTAAATTCTACTGCTTCGATTGTTACTAAATTTAGCATGCTGCGTCAATATACTGTCGGGGGGGGTGGGGTGGGGGGGGAGTGATAAATTCCTAAAAATCACCAAGGTGGCATTGTATGTTTATTTGCATGTAATTTCCCAGAATTCTTGGCTGCAGAGGAAACATTGTATGATAAGAGATAATGGTTCCAGACCTGTCTGAGACGTGAATGTGCTCACAGGAGGTATTTTTATTTGCTAAAAATCTTCACACATTTTCCTACATTTTCACCCAAAAATACATATTTTTTGTTTTGCTGCTCAAAATGTACTGCTTGGACTTGTACAGTACTAAATGTAATACATGGGGTCAATACGCCACGGAGACCAAAATAACTAACTTTCAACCCAGACTGTCGCATAAAAAAAATGAGAATTTCTGAAAATCACCTCCAAATTTTCTAAATGTTTGCCGAAATTACAATTTCTTTTGTACAGCCACTGCTCTGCTTTTCCCCAAATGTTGTACCTATTGTGAACTCCCATGAAGACCAAAATTTCAGCCTAATCCTGCCCTGTGAATTTAAATGAAGAGATTTTGAAAATCACCACCAGAAAAAAAACATTAGTCTGACCTATCTACTCTTCAATTTTTTTCCCCAAAATGGCTTTTTTTTTGCAGGGCTCGTGCACACACACTTTCTACTTTTGGCAGGCAAGCCATGAAGATTGAAATAGCTACATTTACAGCTAATCATATTTGTGAATGAAAAATAATTGATAAAGTTTAAAAAAAAGATCATTGTCTCAATTTGTGATTTGCCTAAAATGGCCTTTTAAACCATTTTTAAGCCATTGCTCTAAATCCGTTGCTCCAATTTTGGAATGCTCCCCAAATCTATGGCGGACACCAAAATTGCCACATTTCAGCCAAATTCTGCAAAAGTTAAAAACCTCTGAAAGCTGACAATTAGCTGAGCAAGAAGGTGGCCATTTTGGGCTTGTAATGTCACTCGTCACAGTCATTAGTAACAAAAGGTTGGGACCAAAGGCTAGTAACATTGCAGTGTGACGTCATCAGCAATGGCATCTTACCGTCTGAGTCGGGGTCTTGGTGCCAGGGCGGGAATGGGGGCGGAGGCTGCGTGGGCGAGCGGGCGAGCAGACGGTTGAGGACGTGGATGGGGGACACTGTGAGCTCCCAGTTGGTGATGCCAAAGTCTCGGAGGTGGGCACGGGCATGACTGGAAAGGCCAGCCCGTGTATCAAACCCAGCCCCACAGAACTCACAGCGCATCAGGCTGAACGTGCTGGGGTCAAAGTTCGCCACTGTGGAAGAGGGAGAGGAGTTCACGCATCATCCTATGCTAAATCAGGGATTACACATCGTCCAGTGTTAATTATGGGCAAGCTGTGTCAGGGTCACACTAGGTTAGATATGTTACTACACACACAAACACACAACCTCAAGATTACAATGTATTGCCTGCCCGGAAGAGAGGGCATCACCCGACATATGATCTCACAAGAAAAATGACATCACTAGCCAGACAGGTTCCTTCACAAGCTAGAGATGTCATCAACAAAGCTTTGAGATCCTCAGGCACACTAAATCACACATTCCAGATACGTCACTAGAAGAGGTGAGGTCACCTCTGCCAGGACATCACCAGAAACATAAACTCAGTAGAAGAGATGGACATTACACATGCTCACTAGAAGAGATGATATCACACGAGAGTACATTACACAACCTCAACAATACATATCATCCCAGCCAGTCAGCCTTGACATTACCAGATACACATAACCTAACTAGTAAAGATTACATCATGCAACCTCAGTAGAAAAGATGACATCCCACAACACACATTACTAAAACTGATGATCTCGCCTTGACATTCCCCGACACCATGGACCTCCCTACCTTTCTTGCGTTTCTTCTGGAAGGAGTAGTTCTGCTCGATGGCCTTCACTTCCTCAGCGGAGATGAAGTGACGTACGTTGTAGCTGACCCCCACGCGGTTGAGGTGGCCCCTGACATGGTTGGCCAGGCCTATCCCATTGTGGAAGCGGTCAGGGCAGTAGGGGCACTCCCGCTCCTCACTCCTCAGCCCCAGGGCCTCCAGCTGCCCCTCATAGCTAGGGTCCATCAGCAGGATGTCCAGGGGGAAGCCATCTTCACCATCCTCCGCCCACAGCTCCCGGTGGAACTGGTGGGTAGGGGGTGAGGTCTGGCTAGGGCACCCCACTGCCCACCCTGGGGAGCTTCCCCCAACCCCCACTCTTGAAAGTCTCCTTCCATAACCCCATGCCTGGGTCCCTTTCGCCCTCCTCTTTCTAGGGCCTACATTTTCCAGAACCACAACGGCCACTTGCTCTCTCAGCTGACGCCTCTGTCCTTCCTCACCCTCTCCCATGCCTCTCAGTGTCTCTCGGAAACTCCTCTTCAGCTCCACCGCTGCCTCTGGGATCCATGGGCCCCTCCCTGGCTCCTGATATCCCGCCACCTGGGACTCCCCTGGTAAACACAGCCCGCCCTCTCTTGGCAGTGTCTTCCTCTTTGCCTTGCCCAGCCTTTGCACCTCCCCCCGTGGCCCCTCTGCTTGCCACCCCTCCCCGGGCTCCGCCTCTGTTTCCCTCCATATCCCATCATAACATTGCTCCAATGTTCCCCTCCATGGTCCTGCACCGCCACCACCCACCGTCTCCCCTGGGGCTTGGAGAGAAGTTAGGGCCACTCGGCTCTCCCCACCCCCCTTCCTGACGTGGCTTTTGGCATGCTGGACGAAGACCTTGGAAGAGTTTGTGCCAAAGAGGCACTTTGGGCATTGCAGACGTGCCCCCCGCCCTTCGTCTGCCATACTCTCCAGCTTGCGGATCTCCTCCATGATCTTCTGCCTGGACTCCTGATGAAGGCGGCGATGGGATGCCAGACTCCCCTCATCCACGAACCCTTTCCCGCATTCCCCGCATGTGTGGGGACCCTCACCAGCCTGTGGCCTCTCTCCTTCCCCCTCCTGGGTGTGCTGGAACATGTGTTCCAACAGGTGGGCCTTCTTTTTGAAGTAGATGCTGCACTCAATGCAAGTGTAGACAGAGCCCTCCTCCTCTTCCTCCTCCTCTTCCACCTCTACTTGCGCATCCTCATCATGGTAGTTTCCCCTGTCCCACGCCCCATGCGCCCCCCCCAGCTGCAGGGCTCTTCTGTGCACTGGCATGGTGATAGACGGAGGGTCGGATCTCACCGTCATGGGCCGTGGAAGACCAACCTCTTCTTCCTCCACTTGCGATGTCCACTCAAACCTCCCACTCTGCAGGTATTGCCCCTCTGCAGACACTCTGGCCATGCCCCTTCCCCCTTCCTCCTGAGGGGCCGGAGATGGGAAGCCCCAGGGGGAGGCGAGGATGGGAGGCGGGTGGAGGGCGAGGTGATGCAGGGACCGGAGGTCAGGAGCTGGAGGAGAATGAGTGAACTTGAGGGGGTCTTGTTCTGGGCTGCAAAGGGAGAAGAGGGAGGGGGGAGGAAGGTTAGGGCTATCAAGAATGAAGGGGAAGGAGAAAGGATGTTCATTACTGTGACGGTAGGGGCAATGTGGCAACATATTAAACATTAAGCCCAGCCATTGCTCCTACCAGTCAAGATGGAACCCAAGTTTCTGGCATATTGTACCATCTTATTGTGGCTAAAATGGTCAACTTGGATAGTTCTATGTGCCCTGTAACCTTTTTTCCCTAAGTAATGTGAGATTCATGTATTTCTTTTTTTTAAACTTATATTTTTATTAAGATTTTCAAACATAAATGGGAAGGGGAGGGGTACAGAAAAAAAGGGGAGGGAGGGGGAGGAACAACCATTTTGTATCAGAATTCTTACAAGTGACAACAAACACATTACATATCATACAAGATTTTATAAAATGTTATCAACATATCTTACACTCATCACTCCCAGAACCCCTATCCTATGCTTTACCCCCTATCCAACATCCCAGGGATCCCAGACTCTATCAAACTTCCTTGTGGTGTGATTCAAAAATGAGGTGAGTCTCTCCATTAATTGAACATCGTTAACGCTTCTGATGACCTCTCTTCTAGAGGGCGGCAGTGTCTTTTTCCACGCTGCTGCTACCGCATACCTAGCCGCCGTTAATATATGCTAAATTAATTTAGCTGTGTAATGATTTACATTTTCCATAGGCTTAGCCAAAATGATTAAAATTGGCTCTATTATCTAAATTCTTGATTCCCGTCACAGCTTCTATTACATTTCAAAACTGTCATCCAGTATGTCTTTATTACTGGGCAAAACCACCGTATATGTGCTAAGTCCCCTATCTGTCCGCATCCCCTCCAACATCTATCGGTTGCCTCCGGGAACATTTGCTTTAACCTTTTGGGGGTATAATACCAACGTAACAAAATTTTGTAAATATTCTCTTTTGTAACTGTGCCATGTCTGCTTTTGAGAAAGGCCAGTGTGGCCGAAACGTCAAGTCTATTGGCAATAAATTAGTTCATTGAGCAAATCCGTTGAGCCCTGATTTTCTTCATTTCGTTAACCCTGGATTGACACAGAGAATCCTGAACCAGGAGCACCGGTAGTTGTATCCCCTTTTGATTTTTTATTAGTGTGCAGCATTTATTATCTTTTTACCCACATTATCCCATATATCTTCCCAGTCCTCTCTTGTTATTTCAGTCTTGAAATCCAGAGCCCACTGGTCCATATATTTGTGGACCGGGTCGTCCTTTTGGGGGATTAAACCATGGTACAGGGATGAGATCAATCTTTTTGATATTTTTTTTTGCAGAAATCTTCGAATTGTGTGTATTTAGGGAATTCCTCCTCATAGAAACCCCGGCCTACAAAATGTCGGACCTGGATATATTTAAACACCTACGTCCGATGTAAACCGTATTTTCTCATCAATTCCTCAAACTACATCAACTTTTCTTTTTCTAATAACTCCCATCTCTAGAATTCCTCTATGTCTCCAGGTTTCAAAATCCCAACCCTGAAAACCCAGCAAGAACCCTGGGATTACTGAACAAAGGCGCAAGTCTAGATGGAGTTGACATAACCTTATATTTCTTTCTTGCCAACTGCCAGATTTTCAAAGTAAACCCGATTACCGCTGGCTTAGACTGTCTCCCAAGCCCGGTCTTGGAGCTCGACCACAGCAGAGTAGACAGGCCAACCGGGTATTTAAGTAAGCTTTCCAGATCCAACCAAGCATAGGTCCCTCCCGGGGAATGCCGATAAACCATTTGTTTCAAATGAGAGGCTATATAATATTTTAGAATATTTGGAACCGTTCGACCCCCTCCTTTAGATTCCAGCATAATTGACCTGGCTATTCACGGTTGTTTATGTTTCCAAATAAATTGCATAATACGGTTTTGGATTTCTTTTATATTTGTGGGACAGATATTGGTAATGTTTGGAAATAATATAGAAGTCTGGGGAGGATGTTCATCTTGACCGCGGTTATACACCCTATCCAAGAGATGTAGTGAGAATTCCAAGCTCGTAAATCCTTTCTAATATTAGAAAAAAGTTTGGGATAGTTATATTTATATAGTGAGTTGTAGTCCCTAGTAAAGTATATCCCTAAATATTTCAGATGGGTCTTTTTCCACCTATAGTCAAAATATCGTTTAAGAACCTCAACCTCCTTTTCCATTAACGTTAAATTTAGCACTTCCGATTTTCCCACATTAACTTTGTACCCAGACAATTCCCCAAACCTCCGGAGATCGGATTTTAAATTCGGGAGAGATGTCAATGGGTTAGCTATAATAAGGATCATATCACCCGCCAGAAGTGATCATTTGTAACACTCATCTTTTATATTAATCCCTTGACTATTTGGGGAAGCTCTGATTGTAGCCGGGAGGGGTTCAATTATCAAGGCAAAAGAAGAGTAGAGAGGGGGCACCCTTGTCTAGTCCCATTCTTAATTGTTATCAGATTCCTCTCCCCCCTTTGTATCTTTAAAGTGGCTGGTGCCATCTGGTAGAGGGCCCTGACCTCTTGTAGAAAACCCCCTGAAAATCCAAATGCCTCTAACGTCTTATCTAAAAAATCCCATCTTATCCTATCGAATGCCTTCTCCGCATCCAGGCTCAACAGCATTGCTTTCGTCTTAGTTTTATGTATCTGATCTATCACATTAATTATTTTCTTTGTGTTATCCGACGCCTGGCGTTCGCTCACAAAACCTACCTGGTTATAATGGATTAATCTAGGGAGTATTGGGTTCAACCTGTTGGCCAGAATTTTAATATAATTTTTCAGATCAGTATTAAGCAATAAGATTGGCCTGTAGCTACCACAACATAAGGGGTCCTTACCCTCTTTAGGGATCCCCACTATATTGGCTTTCGTCATGTGGGGGGATTTGTTTTCCGCTGAGAAAATCATTGAATAAATCTAGTAAACATGGCCCTAGAATTCCTATAACATTTTTATAGTACAAATTTGAGAAACCATTTGGGCCCAGTGCCTTTGATGGCTTCAATGAGATAACTGCCCTTACTAAGGCCGTGCCTATAGTGCCATCGATGGCAACGGCGACACAGGCGTCGGCGTTGCGGGTTTCCGGCCATTTCATTGGTTCAAAGGCCGTCACGTGAGGCGACAGCCCGTGAAAAATCAAATTTTGCCGGCTACCAGTTTTCGCTCCGTTGCATTGTCGCCGTCGCGCTTACTATAAGCACACGCGGCGGCGGCAATGCATTTGCTTTCGGGCAACGTTGCGCCGCCGGCACTATAAGCGTGGCCTAACTCTAACCGGGTTATTTTTGCATTTAAAACTTTGTGGTCTTCCTTTGACAGTTTTGGGAGGTTACAATCTCTAAAAGAGGCCTCAATTTGAGTCAGAACCGGGACTTTAGCATTCGGAGTTGAATTGTCGAGATCCGTATAAAATTTAGCAAATTCCTCTGCTATCTTTGAGGGGTTGTAAGTCACTTCTCCTCCTCTCCTCCTTTTAACCTAATAGCAGGGACCAATGCCCTCGACCTGTTCCCTTTTCCAATAAGAGGTCCACCTTATCTCCCTGATCATAATACGTTTGCTTAGTCCACTTAAGGGCTTTTTCTACGTCCTCTAATTGCACCCTCTTAAGTTCCCCCCTTGCCTGGGTCAGGATTTTATAAATTTTCCTTGATGGTTTACAATTTTTTGTTACATTTTTTTGTTTTTCTATTTTTATTCTCTTTCTGTGTGACGCTATTGAAATAAGCTGTCCTCTGATCGTGGCTTTATGTGCCTCCCATAGCATGGATGTTGATTCTACAGAGCCATTGTTGATATGAAAATAATTTTTTAGTGAGTCTCCAAATTGTGAGCTAATCTCTGGGTAATTCAGTAATGAGTCGTTCATCTTCCAATGGAATGATTGAGCCCTAGGAAATGGGGTATCGAACAGAATCGCCACCGGATCGTGGTCTGACCACATGATAGGCCCTATATCTGAATGGACTAATACCTCTAAAATACGAATTATGTAGCGGTGATTAAAAGGGTAATCCCTCTGTCCTTTATGTGAGCTACGCCAAGCATCCCACAAACCGTATTCTTTAAGCAGCAGTCTAAATTTCTTAGCTACGCTATATGTCATAGCAGAGTGTGATTGCTCTGGGTGGGTGGAATTATCCACATCCGTATCTGGTACCATATTAAAATCACCTCCCGATATCAACAGTTGCTCTCGGCTATCTTCCATGGATTCCAGTGTTTCCCTTAGAAAATCAATTTGTCCCTCGTTGGGTGCATAGATATTCACTAACGTGATACGTTGGCCTGAAATAAGCCCGTGAATCACTGGGGGCTTCCCTCCTTGATCTCTCTTAACCTCCAATGCCTGGAATGGAATGTCCTGTTTAATCCGTATCGCAACCCCTCTTTTTTTGCTAGTAAAATAGTAAAATGCTATAGGGAATGTCCTGCTGAAAGTGTTTGGGGGCTCCTTAGTATCAAAATGCATCTCCTGAAAGAAAACAATATCTGCTTTCAAGTTCCTAAATTCTTTTAGGGCCAATCTAAGTTTACCATTACTGTTAAGACCTTTAACATTCAGGGATACTAACTTCAATGGCGCTTGACTAGTCATTTCCAATGTCGTCTCTCTCTCATGTGAAAGTTGTGAACGAAAAACTTTAATGGTTGTCGGGAACAGATGGGGATAGAAAACGAAGGGAAAAGACTTTTGCCTTCCGGGGACTTGGGGAAAAACAACAAATATTAAACTATAAAGTAAGATGAGTGTAACCAGCCACTAATTCCAGATTTGCGGCCAGACCTTATGTGGCCTGGCGGGCATATGGCCCTACTGGGGGCGACCTGACGTCGGGCATGCATGGCTCCCATCCTGCACATCCGCCTCTATCTGCTCTCCCTCCCCTGATTGACCCTCACCACAGCTTGCTTAGAATACAAAATAGCCTATAAGACACATCAATTCCTAACAACCGTGAAACAGATAAACATATAAAACTTTTCGTGTTAACGTGCACTTATAGGGGTAGGCTTCCCGGATAGTAATATATACATATAAAATCCAGTTTCCTATTTTTTCTTTTAGTGTTCAATGTCTATTAACCTTACATTTTCGAGCAGTTAATGCTCTTGGCTTCTCCTTGAGGCTTCGTGTCCCTTGTATCTATAAACAAAAAACCCAGCCTGTCTAAGTCTTTGGGCCAAGGCCCCCTCACCCGTCGCCGGGGCGCTCAATCCGTGTGTTCACCGGTTTTATCCACCGACAGCTGTAGTAGACCGGCACCCAGGGAGCGGGCAGCAAACTTCAAACCGTAGATAAAACAGACCCTATAATAGATTGGAAAAAACTATAGAGGGAGACAGAGAGAAAGGCGGAGAGGAAAGAGAAAACAAATGTAGCCACACATCCGGGATATCTTTCCCTGGGTTGCCGAATCGCTGTTCAAGGAGATGGCCGCGAACCCAACGAGAGTCGCTCAAAGTCACTGTCGGTCTTGAATTTTTTTATCTCCGGGCAACCGCACCCTCAGCTGATCGATCGTCATCCGTGTTGTCTTCCCGGGTCTTCGGTGCTGGCCCGATCCATCTCTGGGGGTCAGACCTAATGCCGACAAAAAAGATGCTGATTCCTCAGGGCGGTAGCGGAGTGAGATCTGTCTGCCTTCATGGTTCACCACCAGGTTGAACGGAAAGGCCCATTGGTAGCGAATACCCTTTTCCTGGAGTACCGCCGGTACAGGTCGCAGCCTTCTCCTCTCAATTGTCACCCTGGATAAATCCTGGAAGATCTGGATGGAGTTGTTTTCAAATTCAATGGATCCTTGTTTCTGCAGCATTTTATAATCCTTTCCTTGGTTGCATATTGGTGGAGTCTTAGAACCACATCTCTGCTTCTTTTAGGGTCATTAAATCTTGACACAAGGCCCTATGAGCTCTATCCATCAAAAGATCGCCATCTTGTAGCTGGGGGTCAACTGACGCAAACAGTCTCTTAAGATATGGCTGGAGGGCTTCTGCGGACACTGACTCAGGGACATGACAGATTCGTAGATTCTTCCTCCGCTCCCTGTTCTCCAGGTCGTCTATGCCATCCATCATAGCTTTTATCTCTTCATTGAGACGCAGGACCTCATCGTCAGTATTTACATGATTTTGTAGAGAATAGGCCATCTTATTTTCAAGCGCGTTAGTTCTTTTAGCCAGTAAGGAAACTTCTGTTTTAAATTCCCTTATAGCTCTATCCAGAGCTGACTGAAAGCCCGCTTGCATTTCTAGAAGCATGTTCTGGAGGTTCTGCTTTGTAATTACTGCGTCACCCTCTGTTATACTGGACTCACTATTAGATGCAGATCTCCCCCCTGCCTCCTCCTCTGCTGTGGCCCTCTGTGCAGAGTTTCTCAAGGTTGCTTTTCAGGGATATCCCCAGCAGGTCATGAAGCTTGCCTCTCTCCTTCTTGGTTTACTTTTGTGGACGCGCACTCCTGGGCGCTCAGCTCGGTGCCATCTTTGTTTTTTTTCTTCTATCAGCGGACGCTGACTGCCTGCGGCTGAAGCGGATAAGATCTGGGGTCCCCGGCTTCGGGGTTTTCTTCTGGGCCATCCCCGCTGGTTCTCCCGGCCGGTTGAATGTCCCGCGAGAGTGATCAGTGCAACGCTCAGGGGTTATTGTGTATTATGTTGGCGGAGTGCATGGAGCTTCCTTAGCCAGCGTGCATCCATGTGATGTAACGCGCAGGCCCCCCGAGATTCATGTATTTCAATGTCTCCTTTGTGTGCTGAGTGGGTCCTTATCTTAGCCAGCCAGTACAGACAAAAATCTGGGCCTGCTATGTAAATGTGGGCTGCGTGAAGTGCTAGGGACACTGCTGGATTGGGGCGGGTTGTTGACTCAGGTCTGGGGAACAATCACTCCAAAAGCAGAGTCATTGTTCATCCCAGACTCTGAGGCATCTACCTTGCGGGAGGTAGCTGGCTGAAACAGTTGGTGTCTCCGAGGTTTTTTGCCGGAGACACACAGATCCAGAATGAGGCTCAGTTGTATAGATGAGCAGGACTTTTACACTTGTTAGAACGTAACTAGCATCAAGCGGCTGGCAAGCATCAGTCACGCGTGCACGCCCAGCAAGTGCCATGGCGAACACGCGGTCAGCAAGTTGCCAACCTCTTGTGTGCATGCGTGATGGGTGCTTACTGTTCACACATGTGCGATGGGCGCTTCGCATTCGCGATGGGCGCTTACCGTTCGCACATGTGCAATGGGCGCTTCGCATTCGCGATGGGCGCTTACCGTTCGCACATGTGCAATGGGCGCTTCGCATTCGCGATGGGCGCTTACCGTTCGCACATGTGCGATGGGCGCTTCGCATTCGTGCATGCACGATGGGCGCTTATCGTTCACACATGCGCGATGGGCACTTCACAATTCGCGCATGCGCAGTCGGTCTCGAAAATTTCCAGCCAATACAAACTTGTTTTATTTAACTCCCCCGTTTTGTCTGTTGATTGCAGTCACATGTATTTGTCTTGGTCTCCCGTGACAAATACCCCCTCCATATATTCTTCTTTCTTTTTTTTGTGTGCCCTTTTTTTTACAGTGTGGAACTGTGGGTCCCCCTGAACCAAATGACACTGTTTTCAGTTTAAATATCCCTAATGGGGAACAAAATGTCTGCCAAATCTCAGGCCAATAGGAAGCTGCAACATCATTGGTTGTGTCTTCCTACTGGATGGGCATTTAAATCTCCTTTAAAAATAAGTAATCCCGATAACTTCACCAGTAATTACCTTAGAAACCAGGAAGAACATGGAGCTGCAAATAGAGCAGTTCAGCTCTGGAAGACCCCCCTCCTCCCTCCCCATTTCAATCCTACAAAATGCTAGTTAGGGTGGATTTCTCTAAGTTATAGGCAGAGATGCGTCCATCCTCAACATAGACCAGTATGCTGCCCCCATCGGTTGATCTGGAGAGTTCGGGGTGACATAGAAATTAACCCTGCCCCGCATAAAGAAAAAAGACATACCTTACCACTTTTATGATAGGCCCTCCCCATAAAGACATAGTCCTGAACCTTTGTTATTGCACCTCCAAATAAAGACGGAGTGCTCATTCTGAATGATGGCCTTGTCTGTTCAAGGCACAGCCTTGCTGCTTACAGACACAGCCCCTCCCCTAAAATAGATACCCCAACTAAAGACATAGACCCAGCCCTTAAAGAGACACACACCAGTCCTATCAAGATACCCTCTCCACATACTCCAGTCCTCACCTTCCCATGATCCCGCAGGCGGCCCCGATGATCCCATCTAGCTCCACAGGGAGAATCCGGCTTACACCTGCAGGAACAGAGGAACGGTTATGGGACACAGCAGTTCTATGAGTGAACAGGGATACAGTGCCTGGCACCATTAGATCTGGATGGGGGATACAGAGATCAGCACCTCTAAGGACGGACAGGGATACAAAGCCTGGCACCACTAGGGCTGGACAGGGATACAGAACCCGGCATCGCTAGGACTGGTTGGGGATCCAGAGCCTGGCACCTCTAGGACTGGACAGAGCCTGATATTTCTAGGGCTGGACCCAGACACATAGCCCGGCACTTCTAGAGCTGGATGGGGTTACAGAGCCATGCACTTCCAGGACAGGGATAAAACATTGTCAGGGCGATTTAGAGAACGGCACCTTTAGGGCTGGGCGACACAGAGACCAGCACCTCTAGGACTAGACACTGCTCACCTTCCCTGCTCTCCTCTCGGAGTCCCAGGCGTGAAAAGGACGTTATGACGCTGGTTTCCTCAGGGAACTCCCCCCCCACCGGGTCCTCACTGCCCCCGAGGAAAATCTTCAACCCCCCTGGACAAGGAAGGGGGACAAGGGCTTCTTCCTGCCCCTGGAGGGGGATCGGGAATGGCAGGTCATCCACATCATCATTGTCTCGGAGGTATGAGGGATGGACCTCCTCCATCAGGAGAGAGAGGGGTGGGGGGACAGAAAGAGTGAAAGGGGGGGGGGGGGGGGCGAAAGTGATTACCACTGATGTGTGGACACTGTCAGAGTGCGAGAGAGGTCTATGAGATGGAGGGATGGGAAGAGAAATATAGAAGAGAAATGGAGGGAGAGTGAGGGGAGGAGAGAGACGCATTAGTACGCAATCTCACGTATTTTGTTTTATTAGTCTCTTTAATTGAAAATCAGCCTCTTTTACTTGAAGTGAGTCTCACAGGTCATAGAGCAGTCTAACTGCACTGGGCTAGGTCTCATTCACTTGACGGTATTGTCATTCATTGGGAGGGGAGGGCAGAGCAGCCTTCCCCCTTCTACATATAAACAAAAGCTGTTACACCCTCCTACATATGCCATAATCCCCCTCACACATAAATACACCCCCTACTATATCTATATTTTTGTTTTGTGTTTATACATACACTATCACGCCCCCGGGGAAAAAATATATATATTTATTTTTTATATACACACACATGCACACTATTACCCCCTCCTACATATATACATAGACAATCACACATACTCATAGACAATCACACATACTCTGTGCCACATATACATAGTCTATTAACCATTACTCAGACACATACATATATATATACACACACACACACACACACACACACACACACACATATATATATCCTTCACACATATACATATGGCAGTTTTTTTTATATATCTACATATATATACACACACACAAATATACCCTCGAGCATATAAATAGCCCTCTGTCACATAATGTATATGCAGACTATTAATCCCTGCCACAGACTGTTGCCCTCTTCCCCCACCAATATATATGATTGTGTATATATATACCCTTTCTATTGTATAACTACCCCCCTCTGCATACTATTGCCACCCCAGTGACAGGTGTACAAGGAGGGGTGTTGTCCCCTGGGGTTTTGAAGCTCCTCCCCCTGGCCCTCCCCGGTGTCTCACCCCCCCGCTGAGTGTCGGGCCCCTCCGCCGGTGCATGGCCCCTTTAAGAGCGGCTCCGGTACAAGGCGCTCCGTCCGCAGACAGGAGACAGAGCCTGGAGGAGAAGGGGGAGAGATACAGACAAGGGCGCGGAGGAGTGACGTCACGGAGGCGCCGGCACGACAGCGGTGCCATGTTGGTTGAGGCAAGACAGCCTGCCAATGAGTTGGACTGCCGTGTGATGGGGTCAGAAAGCCCTGTAATCAGTGAGACTGCAATCCAATGGTTGAGACTGCAATTCAATGACTGAGACTGCATTCCAGTGAGTTACACTGCTCTGTAATAAATGACACTGCTCTGAGTTACATTGTCTTGTAATGAGTCAGACTGTCTGGTAATGTAGATCGTTTTTGCATAAGACTGTCCTGTGTGACTGCTTAGTGAATGTCTGCTTTCCAACAAGTGAGACTGCTTCCGTAAATGAGCACGGTGAGAGAGACTGCCTTTCAATTAGAGACTGTCTTCCAATAAGACCTGTACTTTGTGGAGTGAGACTGGCCTCCAGTGAATGAGATTGTTCGGTGAGAGATTGTCTGTCTGTCTTCCAATAAGACTGTACTTTGTTGAATGAGACTGTCTTTCAATGTGTGATTGCCTTCCAAAGAGACTGACCTTTTTATTGAATGAGACTGACCTTCAATGAGTGCGAATGTCTCCCAAATGGGCGATTGCTCTCCCAATGAGTGAGAGTGCCTTTATAGATGCATTACAATGAATAACTCAACAAGACTGATTTCCAATAACTAACTGGCCTCCTTGAGTGAAATTTCCTTCCAATGAGTGAGACTGTCTGCAAATGATTGAGACTGCCCTCTGAATGGGTGAGAGTCTTATAGTGAGACTGTCCTTTATTGATTGAAACAGTCTAATCTGTGAGATTGCCCTCTAATAAGTGTCTTCTATTAATTGGGACTGCCTTGAAATAATTTAGACTGAGTTCCAATAAGAGACTAACCTACTTGATTGAGACTGCCTTTTTAGTGAATGAGAATGCCCTCTAATTAATGTGTCCTCCATTAAGTGAGACTGCCTTGTAATAATTGAGACTGATTTCCAATAAGAGACTGGTCTCCTTGAGTGAGACGGCCTTCTAAAGAGTGAGACTGTTTCCATATATACGAATGCCTTCCGTTGAGTGAGACTGCTTCCCAAAATGACATTGTCTTCCGATGATTGAGGCTCTCAAATAAGTTAGACTGCTTTCCAATGAGAGACTGGCACCTTTAGTAAGACTGCCTCTGTAATTGGAGACTGCTTTCCGACAAGTGAGAGTCCTTTCATTTTAAGACTGACTTCCAAAGTGAGAGATTGCCTTATAACGAGACTATCCTTTGGGACTGTTTGAGTGACATGGCCCTGCAATGGCGGGAGCGTATTTTGTAATGAGTCAGGCCACGTCCATGCTTGGAGCGACAACGCTTGCGACAGCGCTGCTATCAAACACATTGACTCGATGGGCCCATGGACACATCCGTGCACATGAGCGACGGCGGGGTTTTTTCGTGTGACACATTTTTTTTTTGTCTTTGTTTCGCGATGGCCAGGGTCACGTGAGCGATTCGCCCAATGAGGGCCAACCAACTCCGTGGCGTCATCGGCCACACCTCCGACACGCCTTCCCATCGCGAGGATCTGTAGTCCACAGTTCGCCTGGCTGACAGGCGCGCACGAGGCCTTTGCACTCCGTCGCGCGCCTGCACCATGGACTTAGGCTTGTAATGTAGTGGGCGCGCGCACGGCGTTGCATGTGCACGTGGCGTGCACAACGTTTAGTGCCTATAGGGCAAGCGGTGACGCGCGTGACTAGAAGGCGTGGCTCTGACGTCACAGCGTTAGGCCGCACTGTGATTGGCTCACAGCGTCACGTGGCATCAGCGCGAAAATACAAATTTCTTGTATTTCCTCTGATCTTCTGCGCCACCATTCATGGCCGTGCGCTTGCGCGTCTCAACTATAGCACCGTCAGCCTCACAGGGCAATTATCATAGACACCCGTGCGTGCACTATATTACAGGCCTTAGACTGCCCTCTAATAAGTGGTGATTGTATCCTAATGATAACATCTTTTATTGACAGAGACTGCCTTTAAAATATGTTAGACGGCCTTTCAGTAAGAGAGTGGCCACTTTGAGCGAGACTGCCTTCTAATGAGAGACTGCTTTATTATTAGTGAGAGTGCCTTTGAAGGAGAGAGATGTCCTTGTATTGAGCGAGTGTCTTACAAAGAGAGACTGTCGTTTTATTGAGTAAGACTGCCTTCTAATGAATGAGACTTGCTTATGAGTGAGAATGTCTAAAAAAGACTGTGTTCTAATGAGTGAGACTGTCTCTTAATGAGACTCTTCCAATGATCGAGGCTGCTTTTAAATGAGACTGCTTTCCAACAAGTGAAACTGTTTCTTTATAATCGTGCCTTCCAATGAGAGAGACTGTTTTGTAATGAATCAGATTTGTCCTCCAGTGATTTAAGACTGCCTTCAATTGAGTGAGACTGCCTTTCCAAAGAATGAGACTGCATGACCATGAGTGAGACTGCCTTTTAATTCTCAAATTTGAGAGTACCCAATAATGAGTGAGACTCTTCTCCAGTGAGCGATTCCAATGAGCCAATAAATGAGATTGCCCTCCAATGAGTGGGACTGCCTCTCGGTGAGAGTGCACGCACTACTACACCCTCCATACTGCTTTACCCTCCATGTATACACAGCGCAGGTACATCGCGGGCAGTGCCATCCTCCCCCACATACACTGCTTCACCCTCCATGTATACACAGCCCAGGTACAGTGCGGGCAGTGGCAGCTTCCCCCACATATACTGCTTCACCCTCCATGTATACACAGCCCAGGTACAGTGCGGGCAGTGCCTGCTTCCCCCACATACACTGGTTCACCCTCCATGTATACACAGCGCAGGTACAGTGCGGGCAGTGCCTGCTTCCCCCACATACACTGCTTCACCCTCCATGTATACACAGCGCAGGCATTAGTTTGTTGAGCAAATCCGTGGAGCCCTGATTTTCTTCATTTCGTTAACCCTGGATTGACACAGAGAATCCTGAACCAGGAGCACCGGTAGTTGTATCCCCTTTTGATTTTGTATTAGTGTGCAGCATTTATTTATATTTCTACTCAGTGTAAATCATAATAAAACACAATATATAATACTTTGTAAATTGGTTACTTGAAATTAAAAATGGCTTTTATGTTGTTGCCAACATTTTGTACTTAAGCTGTGTTTTTTTTGCATGGTGTCATTATTATATCATTCCTAAAATGTATTCTTTTTTTTTTTATATTTATTCAAGGCAAATGTAGCCCCCACAGTTATGACCTGAAGATAAAGGAACAGTCCCTCATCACCCATCATTGATCAAAGTGTGGTGACCTCACACAACAGAAAACAAAATAAGTGGACTTAAGATCATGAGAACAGAGAAAAGCCCAGAAGCTAAGCAAGTCACTGCTGGTGTTCTTTACTTAACATCCTTTTTATCATAGTATATAAAAAAGCTTTGTTTATTGAGACTGTAACTTCCAGATC
>WSYH01009505.1:2489-17825 GCA_036426205.1 Ascaphus truei | reverse complement strand
TGACAGGTGTGTGTCTGCCCCCCCTCGTGAAGTGAAAGGTGTGTGTGTCTGTCCCCGCTCGTGTCAGTGACAGGGTGTGTGTGTCTGTCCCCCCTCGTGTCAGTGAAGTGTGGTGTGTCTGCCCCCCCTCGGGTCAGGGACAGGTGTGTGTCTGCCCCTGACTCGTGTCAGGGACAGGTGTGTGTCTGCCCCCCTCGTGTCAGGGACAGGTGTGTGTCTGCCCCCCCTGTGTCAGTGATAGGTGTGGGTGTTGCCCCCCTGTGTCAGGGACAGGTGTGTGTCTGCCCCACCCGTGTAAGGGACAGGTGTGTGTTGTCCCCCCTCGGTATGTTCAGGGACAGGTGTGTGTCTGCCCCCCGCTCGTGTCAGTGATAGGTGTGTGTCTGCCCCCCCTCGTGTCAGGGACAGGTGTGTGTCTGCCCCCCCCTCGTGTCAGTGATAGGTGTGTGTCTGCTTCCCCCTCGTGTCAGGGACAGGTGTGTCTGTCCCCCCCTCGTGTCAGTGACAGGTGTGTGTCTGCTTCCCCCTCGTGTCAGGGACAGGTGTGTGTCTGTCCCCGTCGTGTCAGTGACAGGTGGTGGCTGTCTACGCGTGTCAGTGAAGGTGTGTGTCTGCCCCCCCCTCGTGTCAGTGACAGGTGTGTGTCTGCCCCCTGCTCGTGTCAGGACAGGGTGTGTCTGTCCCCCTCGTGGTCAGGGAGGTGTGTCTGCCCCCGCTCGTGTCAGTGACAGGTGTGTGTCTGTCCCCGCTCGTGTCAGTGACAGGTGTGTCTGCCCCCTGCTCGTGTCAGTGACAGGGGTTGTGTCTGTCCCCCCCATCGTGTCAGGACAGGTGTGTGTCTGCCCCCGCTCGTGTCAGGGACAGGTGTGTCTGCCCCCGCTCGTGTCAGGGACAGGTGTGTGTCTGTCCCCCTCGTGTCAGGGACAGGTGTGTGTCTGTCCCCCCTCGTGTCAGGGACAGGTGTGGGTGCCCACGCTCGTGTAGGGACAGGTGTGTGTGTCTGTCCCCCTCGTGTCAGTGAAGGTGTGTGTTGCTCCCCTGGTACAGGGACAGGTTGGTGTCTGCCCAGCTGTGTCAGGGACAGGTGTGTGTTGCCCCCCCCTCGTGTCAGTGACGGTGTGGTCTGCCCCCTGCTCGTGTCAGTGACAGGTGTGTTGTCTGCCCCCCCTCGTGTCAGGGACAGTGGTGTCTGCCCCCCCTCGTGTCAGGGACATGTGTGTGTCTGCCCCCCCTCGTGTCAGGGACATGTGTGTGTCTGCCCCCCCTCGTGTCAGGGACAGGTGTGTTCTGCTCCCACTGTGTCAGGGACATGTTGTTTTGGTGTGTGTCTGCCCCCTGCTCGTGTCAGTGACAGGTGTGTGTCTGCCCCCCCTCGTGTCAGTGACAGGTGTGTGTCTGTCCCCGCTCGTGTCAGGGACATGTGTGTGTCTGCCCCCTGCTCGTGTCAGTGACAGGTGTGTGTCTGCCCCCCCTCGTGTCAGTGACAGGTGTGTGTCTGCCCCCCCTCGTGTCAGTGATAGGTGTGTGTGTCACTTATCCTAATAATGAAACAGGGCTCACAGGGTTTGGTGCAGCCACCTCCGGGGATTAGATTATTGTCTTTCACTTCTAATTTACCACTGCCAGAAAGGAATAATGTAATCCTGGAAGAGTGTGATGTAGTGTGACGCAGTGTGACGCAGTGTGACGCAGTGTGACACAGTGTTATGCAGTGTTAGGCCTCGGCCAAGGTTCTAGCGGGCGGGCGGAGGCGCGCTGAGGCTCAGGGAAAGCGGGTGCTTTCCCTGGCCTTAGACAGCGCGCCGTCCGGGGGCGTAGGGGCTCACTGGTAAGTACCAGCGCGCCTCAGCACGGCGCGCTGACCATGCCTGAGGCCTTACACAGTGTGACAGTGTGACGCAGTGTGACGCAGTGTGACGTAGTGTGACACAGTGTGATCTGTTTTGTTGCTGTACGTCTTCTGGATTTGTGGCAAAAATAACAATGTCATCTGCAAATCGTACGTAGTCACAAATATTCACCATTGATTTTTATTCCCAATGTCCTGAACAATTCTTCAAGTGATGCTGTGAGAAGCTTTGGTGACACGGTGTCTCCCTGCCGCACTCCCATGCTGATCCTGGTGACACAGTGTCTCCCTGCCGCACTCCCATGCTGATCCTGGTGACACAGTCTCCCTGCCGCACTCCCGGGCTGATCCTGGTGACACAGTCTCCCTGCCGCACTCCCATGCTGATCCTGGTGACACAGTCTCCCTGCCGCAGTCTCGGGCTGATCCTGGTGACACAGTGTCTCCCTGCCGCACTCTCCGGCTGATCCTGGTGACACAGTGTCTCCCTGCCGCACTCTCCGGCTGATCCTGGTGACACAGTCTCCCTGCTGCACTCCTGGGCTGATCTTGGTGACACAGTCTCCCTGCTGCACTCCCGGGCTGATCTTGGTGACACAAGTTTCCCTGCCACACTCCCGGGCTGATCCTGGTGACACGGTGTCTCCCTGCCGCACTCCCATGCTGATCCTGGTGACACAGTCTCCCTGCCGCACTTCCGGGCTGATCCTGGTCACACGGTGGCTCCCTGCCGCACTCTCCGGCTGATCCTGATGACACGGTGTCTCCCTGCCGCACTCCCGGGCTGATCCTGGTGACACAGTCTCCCTGCCGCACTCTCCAACTGAACCTGGTGACACAGTGTCTCCCTGCCGCACTCTCCGACTGATCCTGATGACACAGTCTCCCTGCTGCACTCCCGGGCAGATCCTGGTGACACAGTGTCTCCCTGCCGCAGTCCCGGGCAGATCCTGGTGACACAGTGCCCCCATTTCGCACTCTCTTGCTGATCCTGGTGACATGGTGTCTCCTTCCCGCATTCCCTTGCTGATCCTGGTGACACAGTGTCTCCCTGCCGCAGTCCCGCGCGGATCCTGGTGACACCGTGCCCCCATTTCGCACTTTCTTGCCGATCCTGGTGACACGGTGTCTCCCTGTCGCACTCCCTCGCTGATCCTTGTGACACTGTCTCCCTGGCACACTCCCTTGCTGATTCTGTTGACATGGTCTCTCCTTGCCGCACTCCCTTGCTGATCCTTATCTTGCTTGTACCTGCAATCTAATGGTTAATGTTGCATTCTCCTATTGTCAGGCCCGATCAGATCACCCCCCCACTACCTTTGCTATCTAGGGCAGCAGCTCTAGCAGTCCGCTAACCCAGTTGCTGATCGCCCCGCTGCCCGTGCATACGTTTCTGCTCTGCTAATCCCTGCTCACACCTGTTGCAAATCAGCCTTGTGAACACTCCCGCTGGCTTCCTTCATAACCTTCCAATTCCTGGTCCCCCAGATCAACGTGTTTCTGCCATTGCAACAAATCGACGGGAAAAGCTGTCACGAGAGACCAGAACTTATCACCAGGATCGAGGCAGCAGACAGGACAAAACAGTTTTATTTTGTCCGGAGACAGCAAACACAACACAAAAATCACAATCAGAGCTTAGGCCTCGTCCAGGGTAGAACTGAGCATGCTGGCGCTCCAGCGCTGTGACGTCAGGCGCTCATGCTGATCGGGCGATTCCTGGCCAGCTACTTGCGCACGTAGGGGGGGGCCTGCCCGTGACGTCACGTGAGCGGTTCGCCCTCATTGGCTGAACCGCGCACGTGACCAGGGCAAGCGTGACAAATAGAACAATATTTGTCTTGCCAAGCATGGCGCCTCTGCATGGACGCAACCACTTACTTTAATTGTGCCATTTGCACTTTCAAATCTCCCACTTCTCAGATAACTCACAGTCTCGCAGCGCGTTGGCACTTTTGACTGTCCTGCTCGTTCCCGGCCCTCGTTTTCCGGTGTCTCCGACACAGCCTCGGAGCACACACGCCTTAGTGCACCTCCACGTCGGGATCCCCTTACATAGATCCCCCCACCCCCCCAACCCCACCCCCGCAGCCCCACCCCCGCAGCCATAGGAAAACACAGCGGATGAGGAGGGCGACCAATCACAGCACGGATGCTGCATGGCAGCCCATCAGGACGCGAGGGTTCGGCTGCATGGACCAATCAGGCGAGGCAAGTTAAAGGGCTTGGAGGGAAATATGATTGGTCTGATGAGAGCAGCGCCTACCTGCGGGAGCTCAGCAACAGCTTCCCCCAGCCGGCAGGATGTCCCCCCGCTGGGCTTGGCGCAACAATGTCTGGGGGAACGGCCAAATGCTCCGCTTTTCGGACAGATGCCCCCCTGGCCCGATCGCCACCCTCGGTCACCCTCCCTTTGTCCCATGTCCCTCTCCTTCCCACATGTCCAGAGACCATAGCTATGCTTTATATTGAGCACACACAGGAACAAAGAATGATGTTTACAATAAAATTTAAGGAGCTACCGGGCATATAAAAACAGGGTAACTCCGGGGTCGGGTGGACAAGACAAGCAGGGACCGGGCTTAACCTTTAATATGCTGGTCCCTGGGCCCGTTCTGTCACAAGCCTCAATGCTACATCCAATATAACACATGAATGAGTACATTACTATCTGAATTTCCTATTTGTTCTTCTCATAAATATGGGTCATTTAATTTAATCCTTTGGCCAAAACATTTCAAGCCTCCAACCATCTCAAGGTACGAGGCATCCGCAGCTCCTACACTCAGGGCCACCGAGAGGGGGGGACAGCCGGGGCTGGTGTCCCGGGCCCGCTGGCTGGCCCCCTTCTCGGTACCGACCTATCAGCAGATCGCCGAGAAGCGGGGCCTTGCTGTATTTGGTGGTTGGATGTTTTTTGCACTGGGGGTGGGAAGTTTTTTTTTGGGGGGGGGGGGGCCCGGTCAGAACTATAGTCCTGAGCCCCGGGAAAGCTGTCTGCGGCCCTGCCTACATATATTTGCATGTTATTTCCCAGAATCCCTTGCTGCAGTGGAAGCGCTGTGTGCTGGGTGATAACGGTGAAAGGCGGGGTTGCAGACCTGTCTAAGACTTCAAATGAGCATACAGTAATATTTCCATTTGCTATATAATATATATATTATAATCTATATATATATATACACAGCCCTCAGCAGCTCCTACACTAATATTTATATATGTGTATATACACACAGCCCTCAGCAGCCCCTACACACACACATATATATACACAAAAACCTCAGCAGGTCCTACACTAATATATATGCCTGCCTACGCTCGTGACCTCTGCCCTCTCTGACACCGGCCTGCCTGACTATACTCGTGACCTCTGCTTGCCCTGCCTGACCTGACGCCGGCCAGCATGACTATGCTCGTGACCTCTTCCCGCCCTGACCTCGGCCTGCCTATACTCGTGACCTCTGCTTGCCCTGACCCCTGGCCTGCCTATTCTCGTGACCTCTGCCCACCTGGCTTGCATAACTTTACTAGTGACCTCTGCCCATCCTGACCCCGGCCTGCCTGACTATACCCGTGACCTCTGCCCACCCTGCCTGACTATACTCGTGACCTCTGACCGTCCTGCCTGACTATACTTGTGACCTCTGTCCATCCTGCCTGACAATACTCGTGACCACTGCCCGCGCTGACCGCGGCCTACCTGACTATACAGTACTCATGGTCTCTGCCCATCCTGCCTGACTAGACTCGTGACCACCGCCCGTGCTGACCTCGGGCTGCCTGACAATACGCGTGACCTCTGCTCGTCCTGACTATACTCAGTTTATTTAAACATGAAGATGTGGTATAAACGCGTGTAATAGCTCCCTGCGTTATTCCAGCCCCACTTATTTATATTGGCCCGCGCTCCCCGGTATATACATATAGGTTAGTCACTGAAGTGTGTAGTGAGGCCCAGTTAGGTTAGCTAGTTAGCTAGTGAGGAGCTCTGTATTATACTGGGAAGTGTTAAGGTTCCCGTTTTTTGTACAACACTGATTACTTTTCCCAGCTCTGGTGATCAGAAGATCCCACTGTCAGATCCCAGCTCTAGTGATCAGAGGATCCGTCAGATCCCAGCTCTAGTGATCAGAGGATCCCTGTCAGACTCCGGCTCTTGTGATCAGAGGATCCTTGCCTGCTTCCGACTCTGGTGACCAGAGTATCCTTCAGTTAGATACCGTCTCCGGCAGCAGCACTGCCGGGGTTAACAGCTGGTATTTGGCTGCAGTCGCTGTAAACACAAAGTCCTATTGTAGGCAGTATATGAAAGCTCTCTGTGTGAACACACCATCTGAATGCAGAACCACAACCTCGGTAAACTGGGATTAATCACTCAATCTGGGAGCTAATGCCAGGGAGAGACTTTTGATCAGCACTCGGATTACTGTATGTGTTCCCACCCGACAAGGCCGCCCTGCATTAACTCGTCACTGCGACAGGGTCCTGGAAAGCATCTCTCTGTGCATTATCTCTCCACATATTATATCCACGTATATCTCCACGTTATTATATCTCTTATTTGGACTAACAATAGATATTATAAGAAAAGCTTTGGATAGTCCTCTCTCTTCCTCCGGTCAGTGATACGGAGTTACATAGATTCTGGGGAGCTTAACACAGATGTAAAAAAAAAAAACAAGATAGCCATCTAAGGCAGATGATGCAGAGAAGGAATAAACAGTCAGGGCAATAAATGGATGAAAGGGAGTTAGAAATGTGGAGAGCATGTACAGTAGGACCATATATCCATCGGTAGTGGAAAGGGATGTGTAGCGGGGGTGAAGGGTTTGAAATGAATACTTCAGTATTAGGTGATAGCTTTTGTATTTGGACTAACAATAGATATGATAAGACAAGCTTTTGAGGGTTCTCCTCTCTTCCTCCGGTCAGCAAATTTAGCAAAGCGGTAGGGAGAAACATTACAAAAAAAAAAAGTCTGATAATGTGCAAGCCCCAGATCAGCATTAAGTCCTCTTGTTTTAGTGTCAAAGTGCATTATCATTTTGACTTCAAATGTTTTCCGTTCTTGAAGCTTTCGCACATTCCATTGAGGATTTGGATTTTGAAATAATTTATGGAATGATCTGGCTTTGAGAAGTGGTGTCCCTCTGGGGTGCAGTATCTTCCTTCTTCAGTGTTATTGTGCGTCTGTGCGGTATCTCTCCTCTTCATGGTGTGTTATTGTGTGTCTGTATAGTGTCTTCCTTCTTCATGGTATGTTATTGTGTGTCTGTGTTAGCTCCCCTCTTCATGGTGTGTTGTGCGTCAGTATAGTATCATGCTTCTTCATGGTGTGTTATTGTGTGCCTGTGCGGTATCTCCCTTCTTCACTGTGTTATTGTGTGTCTGTGTAGGTTCCTTCTGGTTGGAAGCTTGTGGCTGGTTTCACCAATGGAAGATCCTTTGTCACATTTTCTGCATTGAATCATATAGTATACCACATTCCTGGATGTGCAGCAGTGTGATCCTTTAACATTGAGTGTGCGATGTTTGTGACTGGCTGTGGGATCGTGGCATGTATGTTTGCACAGTTTGCAGCGTGTTGTTGCATGGTCTTGTGCCACTAACAGCATCCTTCATTTCGTTATGAAGTTATCTGGTGACTAACTTCTGCCTGAGGTTTGGCGGTTGCTGGAATGCATACATGGGAGGTTTGGGGGGAAATGTCTTTTAATGTGTTATCCTCTGTCAGCATGGGGTTTCAGATCTTTTGATTATTTTTCGCATTCCCTCTAGGGCAGGGTTGTATGTGGTCACCAGTGGTATGCTTGTGTGGTTTCTCTCTTCTTTTATTGGAGCAGATGTTCTCTTGAGGCTTTACGTGCAGTTGAGATAAGTCTTCGCCTTGTATCCCTTCTGTCCGAATGATTCAGTCAGGGTTGTGAGGTGTCTGTTTCTGTCTTTAGTGTCAGAGCATATGCAGTGATATGTTATAGCCTGGCTGTGTATGATGGCTTGTTTTGTATAAGTGGGGTGGAAGCTGGAGTTATGGAGGTAACTGCATCTGTCCGAGTTTCTTGTATACAGATGTGTGTAGTTTGCCATTCTTCAGTGCTACTGTGGTATCTAAAAAGTTCACTAAGTTTGCCGAATAATCTATTTTGAGCTTTATTGATGGCTGGAATGAATTGAAGGACTGGTGAAATTGTTTTAGATGTTCTTCACCCTCTGTCCATATTATAAACAGATCATCAACGTGCCTGTAATATTTGTAGGGTTTGTGGAGGCATGTGGTTAGGAATCTGTTTAAGATTGGCCATAAAAAGATTGGCATATTGCGGTGCCATCTTGGTGCCCATTGCTGTCCCCATTAGTTGTAGGTACATTTCCTTGTTGAAGCTGAAGTAGTTGTGTGTGAGGATGTATTCTATCAGTTTGGTAATTACTTCAGCGCTGTATTTCTGATCCAGGGGAGATGTTTAAAATAATGGGTGATAAAATAAGAATTAATTGTTTAGATACTTCATATGAACACTGAATGTGGTGTCCTGGATCAATGAATGCAGTCAGCATTCATTGATCCAGAACACCACATTCAGTGTTCATATGAAGGATCTAAACGTTTAATCTGATTTTATCACCATTATTTGAATAAAGTGTATGTTTTAAAGTGTTCACCATACCACCTATGTTTTTAGAGTGCCCTTACTAGGTTCTTTCTCTCCGGTCTGTTGTTATATGCACTTACCTAGGGAGCACCGACACATTTACATTTAGACAGTTGCGGGGGTTCCCTCTTGTTATCCAGGGGAGATGTTGCAAGGAATTGCAAGCATGCCTCAATACCATCCTTGTGGGGGATGTTACTGCACAGGGATCCTACAGCCATGGTAACTAGCAGTGTGTTGGATGGTAGTTGTTTGATGTTATGTTTATTGCGGAATTCTGTGGTATCTTGTATGAAGCTGTTGGTGTTTGTGACTGGTGGGTTTAAGATATTCTCCACTAGGCCGGATATTTGTTCAGCGAGTGTATCCATACCTGTTATAATTGGTCTGCCGGGGTTTCTTGGTTTGTGGATTTTGGGAAGCATGTAGAAGATCCCAACTCCTGGGTTGTTAGATATTAGTAGCTCCAATTCTGATTGCAGATGACAAGGGAATGATTTGATGAAATTCCTGAGTTGCTTTGTATATTCCTGGGTTCGATCGTGGGTCCGTTTCTTGTAGTAGATGTTGTCTGTTACCTTCTTCTATGTATTTATTTGTATCATAACCTCCCTTATAAGCTGGTTTGACAGTGATGTGGTGGTTGGTTCGCAGTTCCTTGATTGCAGATCTCTCCATGGGGGGAACGGTTGTGCATTCTTTATTTCTGCTGTGCTGATGCTAGTGAGGAAACTCGCAATCTGAAGCTCTCTGCATATGTAGCGGTCTAGTTTGCCGTTGTGTCCTGATTTATTTTATTTATAAAATATTTTACCAGGAAGTAATACATTGAGAGTTACCTCTCGTTTTCAAGTATGTCCTGGGCACAGAGTTAAGACAAATAATACATGGTTACATAAGTGAACAAGGGTATACATTATATACAAGACATTGCATGTTGGTGGTGTGAAATAGGTGTTCCTCTTCTTGTTGTTGTACTTCATTATTCTGGGGGTGCTCTCTTTTTGGTGGAAATATTCTTTCAGTCGTAATCTCCTGAAGAATTCTTCTAGGTCGGAGAATAATTGGATATGATCCAGTTCGTCGGTGGGACAGAATGTTCGTTCCTTACAGAACGGAAATCTCTGTTTTTTGACAGGTCCTAATCAGACAGGTTTATAACTCCCAGGCAGGCTGTGTGTTCTTCGGGGCTGACAGTGAGCATCTGTTAGATGTCCAAGTTACTGCCATGCTGGTGGCTAGCTTCTTTCATGGGTGGCAGAGTTGATAGGCATTTTGTTAGCATGAAATAGCTCATGTGGTGTCCAAGCTCTGCTGACATACTGAGAGAGGAATTGAAGTTTCTTGTTGATTGAGTCCCACTGTAGTTTCTTGGGCAGAGTTTGCATATCTTTTTCCAGCCGGTCAACATTAGCAATCCTTTGCATTTCCCGGCTTCAGAGTACTATCAGTTTTTGTGAGGAAGGGTTAAAGTGGGGTGAAGGGTTTGAAATTAAAATGATCAAAGAGAGAGAACTCTGGAAAGTTTATCTTTTAATATCAATTGTTATCTATATATATATATATATATATATATATATATATATATATAAAAATGACATTTGCTTGATTATTAGTAGATGTGGGAATTCTCATTGGTCCCTTGGCCCGCCCACCCATCCAAGGCTGTCATTGGCCGGTGTCTCGCCACTCCCCCCATGTGTCCCGCTCCCCACGGCTCTCATTGGCCGGTGTCTCGCCCCCCCCGTTTGTCCCGTGCATCCATACTGTCCTGACCTGCCTCAGCCAAAGCCGCCTCACCTCCACCCCCTCACCCAAACTCCACACCCGCCGGCTACCGCTTCTCTTCCCTCCCCCCCCACAAACCCCGCAGCCTCATCCCGGCATCGCTCAGCACAAACCCCGCAGCCTCACCCCGGCATCGCTCAACCCCAAATCACCGCCCGCACTCACGCTAGCTTGCTCCCGGCCGCACGCCGCCTCTTCCGCCCGCGCACACCGCCTCTCTCCCGCATGCCGCACGGACGAAAGCACTCCCGGCTGCTGCCTCTTCCGCCTGCTCTCCCGTCGGCCGCACTCCTGCACGCCCCCCCTGCCCCACTTCACCCCCTGCCCTACACCCCCCCCGCCCCTGCCTTTCACCCCTCCCGCCCGCCTTTCACCCACCCGCCCCCCTCCCGCCCCTGCCTTTCACCCACCCGCCGCCCTCCCGACCCTGCCTTTCACCCACCCGCCGCCCTCCCGCCCCTGCCTTTCACCCACCCACCGCCCTCCCATCCCTGCCTGCCGCACGCCCTCCCACCTCTGCCTTTCACCCACCCGCCGCCCTTCCGCCAGAATCGCCGCCCTCCCCCCTTCTGCCTTCCCACCACCCCACGGAAACCGTCACCTCCCGCGATCCCCGTTCGCCTCGGGCTTTAGAACATCACTTATGTCAGACAACTACATTTTCTGTGTATTGTTTACACATAAAACCGATTTTTTAAACAACAACATCGTATGACTTTTTCTTCCCAGTTATCTTTTTCAACAATTCTTATACAACCATTTACAACCAAATAGTCCTCTTATTGTTACCGCTATTTATAAATAATACTACCGTATGGCTTTTACATCCGCCGGCACGCCGGGTAAATCAGCTAGTATATTACTTTCTCTCTGCGTTTTATTATCATTTCTCTGCTGTTATACTCTACTGGCGTGTTCATATTATCTCTACATATATTTCTCTCCATGTTAACATTAAATCTGTTTATATTCATATTACACTAGATCCACTCTGATGTTTTAGATCCTGAGGGAACATGGCACGGTGCATTCCAGCAACAAAGCTTACCAGTAGCCCCTTGGTGGAGAGCTTATGAACTCTGTTGTACTGTGTTTAACCATGGTGGGCTTCTTTTGGTTTTGCGTGGTGCCGTGTCTCTGTGCCATCATCTCTTGTGCTTAACGCTTCTGAATCTGCTGCCCTGCGGAAGAACGTGTCGCATGCCAAATAGTTCTGTGATAACATGTACAGCACAATTACAATGTCCCAGGGGTCTGAACAAGCCCACCTTTGGCCATTAATCACGTCTGGATTGAACTACTATTTGAAAGAAATCATTTTTTATTCCTTTCTTATGTGGCTGATATGTTGTGTTTTCTCGCAAGGAGTTGCTGGGGAGATGTGATATTTGAAGAGATATAAATGCACGTGTGCTGGGGATATGTAATATGTGCAAGATAGAATCACAATGAGTGCCTGGGGATATAATAATGTTGCCAAGATGATATATAACACGACGAGTGGGGGTATATGTGATATGTGGATGAGATATAATCACGTGATGCTGGGGATATGTAAAATGTGCTATAGAGATATAATCCCACGCGTCTTCTGAGGGGAAATATGTAATATTTGCAGATGATATATCACATGTACCTAGGCGTGGGGATGATTAATGATAGAGCAAAGAGATAAACACCCACGAGTGCTGGATTGTAAATGTGGCCGAGAATATATAATCACAAGAGTGCGGGGGAAATGTAAATGTGCGAGATATATAATCCACGAAGTGCTGGGATATGTAATAATTGCAGATATATCCAAGGTGCTGGGATATGTATTAGGTGCAGAGATATAATCACATGAGTGCTGGGGATATGTCAATTAGGATATTATAGGGCGATGAATATGTCGATATAATCCACAGTGAGGCTGGGGAATATGTATATGTGCAGGAATATAATCATCTAGGATTGCGGGGACTGTATGTCATATGTGCAGAAACTATAATCACGAGTGCGGGGGATATGATAATATTGTGCAGATATATATCCCACGAGTGCTGGGATATGATAATGATGATCAACTATAGAATATATCCATCAACGAGTGCTCCCTAGGGGATAATGTACATATGTGCAGAAGATAATTATAAATCAATCCATGGGTGGCTGGGGATACTGTAAATATGTGCAGATGATATTATAATCCACTGTGGTCTGGGGATGTAATTGTCATGAGATATATGACTCACGTGTGCTGGGATAGATAATTATTATGTCAGAGATATATAATCCACAATAGTGCTTTGGGATAAACTGTGCAAATTGGTGCAAGGATATTTAATACAGGTGCGGGACTACTCGTACACTATGTTGCAGAGATATATGTATATATGCAAGAAGACAAGATAATATTAAATAATCAAAAGCTACTAGGAGTGCGTTGATGAGCGATAATGTGAGTGAGTGACAGAGATATAATCACCAGGAGTGCTGGGGATATGTAATCATGTGGTCAGATATATAATCCCACGAGTGCTGGCAGGATAATGTAAATATGGTGCAGATATATATCCCACTATGCTGGTGATAGTATATGTGCAGACAATATTCCACGAGATGCTTGTGGATATGTAAATATATGTAGGCATAGAATATAATCGACGAGTGCTGGCGACATAATGTTACTATATGCTGTCTTACATTGAGGGAATAGTGGCGGGTCCTTTATGTCTTTCATCGCCAGAAGCGAACCTAACAAGATTTAAGTGGTATTTAGAGGGGGGTGCTTTTGTCCCTGTTGTGTCCTGCCTCTTGTCTCCCCCCTATATTGATTATAAACCATCTCTGCGAGTATTAGATAAAGCTACAAACACGTTACTTTGATATCGTGAAAGGGGGAGTAGCCTACGGTCGCAATCATCTAAATACATGATAAATTATCAATAGAGAAACGAGGGTCTCTCTATTCTTCTTATTCTGGTCTGATCGCTCTGCATGTGTTATTAATAACCCTAATCGTTATGCGGGGTTATTCTGTGGCTCTGCGATGTTTTATATAGCTATGACGATGTTATTCTAGTGGAGGCTCTACCATGTTTTAATATCAACGATGCGATGTTATGTACTGTGCTCTCTTTTTTATATCAACGACGCTTGTTATTCTGTGGCTACTACATGTGTTTTATCTCACGAATGCTTTTTATCTGTGGCACTAGACATGTTATTATAGCGCATGCTAATTGCCCGTGTATTATTCTGTGGCTCTGCAGGTTAATTAGATCGTTTATGCGTGGTTATTCTGGTCTGTTGGCTGCAGCATGTATTTAGTCGCTTATGGCGTGTTATTCTGGTGCTCTGCATGTTATTAGATCGCTATGCGTGTTTATTCTGTGGCTCTGCATGTTATTAGATCACTATGGCGTGTTTATTCGAATATTGGCTCTGCAATGTTATTAGATCGCTATTACGTGTTATTCTGCTGGTGGCTCTGTCAATGTGATTAATATAGAGATCGATTTCAGGAGAAATCCTATGCGTGTATATTCTAGTGGCTCTGCAATGTTATTTAGGATCGACTAATGCTTGTGTATCTGTGGCTTGTCTGCATTTAATATAGATCGCTCACTATGCGTGGTTTATCTGTGCTACTGCATGTATGTATTAACTCATCGCTATGCGGTAACGTGTTATTCTGTGGCTCTGCATGTTATTAGATCGCTATGGGACGTAGTTATTATGTGGACTTCTGCATGTTATGAGAAAATGGCTACTGGGCGTGTTATGTACTGTGGCTTACTGACATGTTTACCTTAATCGTTATGCGTAGTGTATTTACGAGGTGGACTATGCATGTTATTCACGATCGCATCTGATGCTTGTTTAATTTTCAGTGGCTTCTGCATGTTCATTTAAATCGCTATGCGATCGTTATTCGATCTGATTGGCATCTGCAATGCAGATTTCTGGATTTATGTGTCTACCTGGTGCAAATCTCTCATTTTCATGGTGTCAGTGACGGCTGTCAGCTCAGATTTGTTAATGTACCCACCACCGCCAAGAACAGGCTCACTCAGGAGAATTTGTACCCGTGAGCAAACCAAAAAAACAAAAAAAAAAAAAAAGGCGAGAATAGGGGAGAAGTGCTGTGCGTATTCTTTTAACATTATTCCGCACAAACGAAACACCGAGCAACAGCACAGAGCAGAGCAGTGTGTTTTGATCTGCTATAAGCACTCAGAAAAGGCGGAGTCAGTCGGGCCTGTCCTTCCTACGCAAATAAGACCTATTCCTGGTCATGGACCAGGACCGACAATTCTCCTTCTGTCCCTCAGAGTGCTTTTGCACCCTTTTTAACCAAACAAGCGAGAAATCACACGGGGGAGGCGGGGTTATGCTTACAACTAGATTTGAACGCCGCAGAAGGCCACCCGACCCAGGCACAACAGGCAGAAGAGCCCGTTTCGTAAACAACCACCGTCGCAACTCAATCGGGACACATATGGAAGAACGGGAGGGCCACACGGGTCTTTACAACCCCCCTCCACTTCTCAGCTCCTCTGTTCCAAGATACCCCTTTCCATGACACACGTGGCAGCATCCCAACGTCTATTGCGTCGTTCTGAGTCTCCGCTAAATACACCAACGCCGCAGACACACTCCACGAGCAGGTGCAGTGCTGAGGTGCTCCCTTGTCTATCTAGATTTCAGTGCGCAAGAGAAAAACCAAAGACGCCAAGCCGCCCCAGCTTTTTAAGAAATCCGTCGCATGCCAATCACTGCAACGCGGGATCCCCGGTGCTCTTTTTACCCATGGCATCTATGCACTGTCATGCGCAAGAAGTCTAAGCTCAAGACGCCAACACGATGTCTCATGGTTGTTCTTCTCACTGCTGACACAAGAAGAAACTATAAATCAACGGTGCACACACGCCCACTGACGCTGGAGAACAAAACCCCATTGTGGTATTTCTGACTGAGTCATCTATCATACCATGACTTAGTCGCACCTCTCCTTCCTCCTATAGGCATTCATACCCCTGCCTGCGTCAAAGCCCCACCCCCAAT